>JAQBSW010004476.1:0-2500 GCA_029291075.1 Eudiplozoon nipponicum | reverse complement strand
TCTTATTTCTGAAGAGATGCCATTTTGGCTCCACCTGATAGAAAGAGTAAGCAATAAATTAAGCTAGGGTTTAACTGAAAATTCAATGTAGCGTGCATCAGGGTGGTGCGGTGGATAGAGGCTCAGAACATGAGGAAAACGTGCCAAAGTTCGAGCCATGCCCGTAGAAAGTACTTGATGATACGTGAAGAGCTCCTATTAAGAACGAAACCGGTCTACTGATTGAGTTTAAACTCAATATTTTGCGGTGTGTAAGCATTCAGGTTATCAATGCCGCGTTTTGCGTACGCGGGTAATAGCTGTACACGGGCAGTTACACAAAGATCCGATTTGTCACTATTTCCAATTTTGTTTTGTCTTTGATCGGGTTGACTCATTTTTACTTCAATTGGAAATGCGGTTCTATCACATCTTTGTTTACTGGCGACGTTTCGGTGCCTACTTTCCAGCACCATCATCAGGCAACACAACACTGATCACAATAGCAGATTTAAGGAAATGTGGTAACCTCGTTCCAAAAGCATTCAATTTATATATATTTGACTCAACACTATTTTAATCATAGAAATTGTCTCAGTAACTAAACTCAATATATAACTTTTTATAATTAGCAGACCAATCATTACCTCACCTATACCTCATCTCATCTCATCTCGTATGCAGAATATTTTAGGGGAGAGAGACAGTATCGAACCTTTTTTATTTGTTATAACTGTATTGCTACTATGTCACGGTAATCAAAATTTAAAAATGCTAAAACTAAAACCTTGACTATCATATACTGTATTTTATTTAAAGCCGGGAACTCTAATGTATAAAATGGTGTGTGAGGTATTGCGCACATAGCAACAAATTAGTTCAAATATGGAGCAGCAAGTAACGTAGATGGATGGAGAGTGAATGTTCTATGGATGCTTAGGTGAACGATTAAAGAGAGAAAGATAGAGATAGCCTGGACAACTAATGTTTTTCAAAAAACTAATCGTAAGCACAATGTGAAGTTAATCAACTATTGGAAATAATTGCATAAGAATATTTGCTGATATGACTAAAATACTTCATTACATATATATCTAAATATAATATCGTAAAACCTTTATATATATATATATATATATATATAAATAGAGAGAGAGAGAGAAAAAAAGGACCATTGATAATTATTAAATATGAATAATTTCTATTCTTATTATATATTTATTTATTACGTTAGTCACACCTTATATCAATATATAAAATACATGTCAATATGTATAAAAACATATATATGAATATAAGCAACAGTATGAGACCAACATCCCTAATCCTATATATATATAATATATATATACGTTTGCATATTTCAAATTATTATTTTATTCTTTTCTTACTGTTTTTATTTACCAATTAATCAAATTGTATATTCATTTATTCACACCTTATATAAATATATAAAATACATATAAATATGTATAAAAACATATATATATAAATATAAGCAACAGTGTGAGTCATATATATATATATATATATATATATATATATATTATGTGTATAGAATAAACCTATCAATCTACCCATAGGCCTATCTATATATCCGTCTATCTATCACATTTTGGTTTCCTCTTAAAAGGATACATGGTAGCTATTAACCATGAATATCTTCTCTATGACTAACGTATTATACATTTATTAAGATATTCCTACCTTACATAAATATAGAAAATATAAGCGACAATGTAAGTCAAATGTGTCTTATCTAATGTTCTATCTACTAACCCTTGCTAAATCGGTATACCGTCTTTTGGAACATTTTTATTGAGAAAAATAAGTATATAGGAAATTGATATTGGTACAGATCATTCGCAACCAGTTTTCTATATGCGAGGTTTTTTACTTAGGTTCCCACTTAATTCATGTTCCGCAGCCTCACGTTTTCTGACCATAGAAAATGCTTACACACCGCAAAATATTGAGTTTAAATCCTATTTGAGAATGAAATATGATGCGACAGTGGTCATACTTATGAATCAGTACAAGCGGAAGAAGATGCAGATTGTAAGGCAAGTGGAAAATACCTCGTTCCTTAATAAATGTTTAAAATTTAATGTTATACCGAAATGTTTTAGATTTAAACTTTCTTTCGTTTTGGATAAAGTAGGAAATACTCTTAAGCATGAGCTTTGTTTACATTTAATAAAAATATCGATTAAGAAACTAAACAAACGTAAATTTGAACTGATTAGAGAGAAGACAAAAATAAGGTCCATATTACTGGCGAGATTAGGTATGTTGGATTTCAAACATATTGAAGATTTCACAGACAAAACGAGGGATAATGAAATTAAAAAAATTAGACAAAGGCATGAAAAAAAATTAGCAATATTGGGAATTAATTGCCCTTTGAGAAATACGAGAATTGAAGAGGTCATGTCCAAACGTTTAGTTAATTTATCGGGAATGGATCTCAAGGAAGACCAAAAACAAATCCTTAATCTTGGACTTAATACTGCGATCCCTA
>JAQBSW010004475.1:0-68926 GCA_029291075.1 Eudiplozoon nipponicum | reverse complement strand
GTCATGGTTATATAAGGTAGGTCTTCGGTACAAGAAAGAGTTTTATGAACACTAGCACTACTATAGCCGGTTTTCCTTAAGCGGGATGTTCTATTGTAAGTTCTGCGTTGATTTCCAACGTTTGACCTCTCTTTAAATGAAGCTTGCGAATTGGAGATCAACAAAGATCCTATTGCATCTAACTTGTCGCACCACATAGCAAGGCTGTGACGTGATTTAAAGAAAGATTAATACCACTCGCGCAATTAATGAGTGTTTAACACGTTCACCTGTTTTTTTACGCCTGTAATTGTTTAAAATAAAATGTTGGAATTATTCCATTGGAAAGACACGAGAAAATCCTTTAAAAATATCTGAGTTTTTAGTTTAAAGTGATTAACAGGAACGTTTGTCACTTCGAAAGACGAGTTAAAATTCCGATATTGTGATAGATTTAAATTATAAAAAGTAACACCAAAATTTCGATGTCTTACTCTTGTATTGCTGTCCAAAGTTATCTCCTCTAACATGTTAAGTGCACCATAGATCTACAAGGAAATACAAGAAAAACAAATACTTTAGTGAAAATTTACCACCAAAACACCAAGGTAGAAATGCGCGATAAAATTAATAGTTGAGCGAAAATAACGGGACATGCGTGGAAAATCAAACAGTTGGAAACTAAGAACAGACGCATCACATGTTAGTTAGAACTAATAAAAATGAAATAGTTAAAAAACTTTTTAATCTAGGAAAACTAAAACAGATGCGTCTCTGCATTAGGCATGGCGTATTGCAACTTCAGTAGCAGTTATAAAATTATATTAAAATTGGTTGCGCGGTGGTGATAACAATTATTTAAATCAAGGTTGCGATCTTGATATAAACATCGGACCAACTATGCATATGCATTTTGTCAGTATAAACTAAGCATTATATAGTGTGGTAAAGGCAATTCATCTAGGAGACCGGTTTCGTCCTTATTGGGATCTCATCATGTGCTGGCCAGAATTTGCCGCGAACAGGAATCGAACCTGGGCACGTCCGCTTCGGAATCTGGTGATCTAACCACTAAGCCATCCAGCCGCACACTACACACAATTTTCATTTATGTAATAAATTTTTTTCTTGGTTATCCTTACCATTTTAGGTGGAGCCTATATAGAATCCTTTTATCCCTAAAATTCCAACTAACCATTCTATTTATATTTAAAAAAATCTATCGATTCACTAATGGTTTTAAACAAAGAATTTTTGTCAGTAACTAAACTCCATATCTGCCGGAACATAAAACACCCACTAACAACTATAAATATATATTACTTTTACTTACTGCGGCTGACTCCTTTTGGAGGATAAGCCGGCTCCATATTCATGGAGTTTCTTGGGAATTTGGTACAAGTGGTGTCCCCTCACCACTCGATATATATATATATATATATATATATATATAACTCAAATTCATTAAATTTTAATTACCGTGACATCACAACATTACGGTTATACCACACCAGTTCGAAACTTTCTCTTTCCCTTTCAGTTAACATTCTGCACACTATGTGAGATTATGTATACCCGGAATTTGAGATAACTGAAACTGTACTGAGGGAAGAGTTGGTCGGCCATTTGCAGTATATATATATACTCCATGCATATACATATAACGAGTTTAGTTATTGTGACATTTTTTTGTTTAACACCATTAGTAAGTCGATAAATTTAAAGAAATATAAATAGAACTGTTTCGGAAGGAGGTAACCACATTTGCTTAAATCGCTTATTATGAGCATTATACTGTGTATTAGCGATTACAGGCTTGGGGATGATACGGGAAATATCGTACCGAAACGTAGTCAGTTAACGTAGATTAGATCGAACTTCATTTCCAGTGTTCTTTATGAAAGATGTTGAAGCCTTCGGAAGAAAATGACGAATCCGCACCCAGTCAATAAGACAAACTCGAAGCGTACTTGGAAATGGGGTTCAATCGGATCTTTGGATAACTGGTAGTGCAAAGTGACGCCTCCGAACAAAAATCGCTGAGATTCAACATGTATCGGAATCAGTTGTTCTAACAACTTCGTTAGTTGTTAGATAGTTAGTGGCATCCCGCAAAATTCCCAAGCATATTTGTTAGTGATTAGTAAAATACTCCTATAAAGAATGCTTTAGATAAGGGATTTGCAGTAGAAAATATGTGAATAATTTCCCATGATATACATATCGGTCTCCACGCTGTATCAGCTTGTTTATAATTAGCTTATTGAGGAAGCCTTTGAGGTGCTCTGTGTGGAGCACATTTAAAAAAATATATGTATGTATGTCGTTATATAGTTATTCTCCGGCAAATATATATATTTTTAAGTCTGCAAGGCCGCGTGGAGAGTTATTTCTCTACACTACTGTTGTATTGTCCTGAGAACAGAAATAGCCTAAAATCGCAGATTATAGTAATAGACCTGCCATAGTAGAACAGCATTAGCGATTCAACAATTTGTGAAGAATAGGGTTACAAATGTTGTCACATCCGCGTAGTGGTGTCAAAACGCATCTCCTGTCGGTATTAAAAATCCAATGACATGAGCTTCCAACAGCCTCTAACAATTAAAGACAATTAAAAAATGATGATACTCTTTTTGAAGAGTATGGCTACTGTTGTTGTTACATCCACGTAGTGGTGCTAGAATGCGTCTCCTATTATTATTAAAAATCCCATGACCTATGCCTCGAACGGCCTCTGAAAATTAGAAGTAAAGCGGACCTTCTAGAACTAACAACAGTTGGAATGACAGTATTCATTGCCATCTCAAAGCAAAATAATGCCTTCTTTTATTGTAGTTTGAGAACGAGGAATATTTACTCAAGGATTAAAATTAACATTTATTATTGGCAAAAAATCAATTAATAATCAACAAAAATGTATGGAATAAATAACCTGGAATAGAGCATTAATACAAATAAATGGTGATAAAAACATACCTGGTACACGCCGAATAAATATGGCTCAATAATATCGGCAAATATATCATAACACGTTGGATTTAAAAGACAGGAGCACAAATCTGAGGCGGCTTCCATCCACAGCTGCCGAGTATCAGCTTTAATGATGGAGTTGGCATCAACTGTTTGGTTGTTGGCACTATCACTTGTGTGTATCTCCGTGGAATTTTTGTCAGAAAGCAGGAAGGCGTCCCCAAAGCCACACGTGAACGAGTAGATGCGTGAGCTTAACTCTGCGTACTGTGAGGGTTTACGCGCACGCGTGAATGATACACAGTAAAACAGAGAAAAAAAGTTAGTATAACTATAAATCGCAACAACAACCATCAAATAATCAATAAAATTAGTCAACTTGATAGGTGGGATGAACATTTCAAATGTGAATTTTCTTTGACAACTGGTTCAGTCCAGATCCCTGAAAGCATGTTTGTATTAACAACGTGGGGCGTTAGTCTCGAAGAACCATCAGAGTTAGAGATACGAAATGCAATTTTATTTCTTAAATGTCGCAAAGCTGTCGTTTTATTATTTTTCTTAAGGTTAAATGGCAGTGAAACCTTTGTTACTAATGTCTTTTGTATTATTGTACAAGATGACGATAGTAATGACAATATTAACAATTTAGGAAAATAAATTATTTAAGGAGGGTCTAGTGTATATGAATATATATGCCTAGATAACACACAAAATTAAGGCAAATTAAATTTCAATACAACACCATTATTGCCAAGTCAACTTCAAGACAAGACAACATCGGCCACAACTGAAGGTCACCAACAGTATCTAAAAAATAATCTTTCAGGTGTATTCGTTTCATCAAATACAAAAGTCTTCCACATGGTGGGTTTAAGAAGAAACCATGTATACAAGTTAGGCTAATCGGGCCTCTCCAGTGAATCCTGTTGCCACTAGATTTCAATACGTTTTCGTGCATAAAATTTTATTTGGGTTAGTGAGAGTACGGAACGGTGTGATACACAAACACAAAACTACTGAGTCTATCAGATTGACTCTTTTCGGATGTTTGGATAGATAAGTCACATAATAATTTTAAACGTTGCTTACATGTGCGTTTTGTTTTCTAAATTGACAAATCTGTCTCTCGAGTTGATCGATTTGAAAATTGTCCGCCTAAATTATCCTCTTTCGCACAGTTATGACGTCGATCACAGGCGGTAGTTCTAGCTACTAATGATGAGCGCCAAATAACAACAAAATCAGGCTAATAGATGACTTGTATTGGGTATCTTATGTTTATATCGATAGCATTTACTTACTTACTTTACTTTACTGCGGCTGACTCCTTTTGGAGGATAAGCCGGCTCCATAGAAATCCCGGATTATACCTCTCCATGCCGGGCGGTTGGCAGCCATTTCGGAACATCGAACATTCCAACACCCGAAATAAATAGGTGTTTTCGCGCTGATACAGAGC
Organism: Eudiplozoon nipponicum; assembly: GCA_029291075.1. Lineage (NCBI taxonomy): Eukaryota > Metazoa > Platyhelminthes > Monogenea > Mazocraeidea > Diplozoidae > Eudiplozoon > Eudiplozoon nipponicum. The sequence goes on along the minus strand of JAQBSW010004475.1, from coordinate 64,512 downwards.
GCGTCGCTTGCCGGGGACGCCGTAGCATGAACGGTATTTGTGACATTTCATGGAGTTTCTCGGGAATTTGGTACAAGTGGTGTCCCCTCACCACAGTAATTGTGTATTTATTATCTTATTAAAGCATACAGTTTAAAGCTAAATAGAAAAGAGCGATGGTCGACTAGAGCTGCCGGCAACGGGACACAGTTATAATCGATGTATTCGCTCGATTTATTATGGGTCGCTTTCAGCTAAGCATCTGGAGCAAAATTTGCGAGCTAGCCAGTTGGGCTCAACTGCTCTTTGATATAAAATCAGTATAAACCCATATTATAGAACGCTTATTGTTGTGGTTATGGTGCTGCCTGAAAAGGACAGGTTCGCCTCCTACTCACCAGGTTACCGAAGCAACTCGAATGGTTGACTGTAACCACAGGTGTCGAGCAGCAATCTCGCGGTAGGTCATTCGATTGCACCACGCTATACTTAACAAACCGAGAGAACATTGAATGTACTACATTTTTGACGAATCTAGCAACAAATATGGTCTAGAAGAAAGATCTAGTTGATTTGGACTTATTTCCTTGAATTCATTTAGAACCCACGGTGTGATAGATCTAGATCACCGTTTATATGTGTATATATGAATGCACGCAACCGTAGGTGCGTATCGTGGTTAACTAGGAGCTGACTTTCGATTATTTGCAGGCACGGGTGGTTCTATTTGTCTAAATAAGATCTTGTCACTTGTATGTCGAGCAATGATGGTTTAATAGAAGCATGTTGCGCAACAGGGAATAAATTAACTACATTACACTTGTTGGGCCCAAACATGTGCTTGCGTTCACTGTCTTCAGTTTTACTTTGTATATTTCGGCTTCCGGTTTTGGATGCCTTTTAAAATGGTAAACGCATCCCAAAAACAATTTAACGATCATTAAGTCGTGGTAAATTTTGTTTAAACTGTTTCATATATACTGATTGCTAGATCTCATAAGCATAACTGTCATTTTACTAGGTAAACGTGGGCCATGAACGTGTGTCTGCACATGTACCCATCCACGTGAAATAACGTCGATCTAACAACATATGATGATTCAATAGATAAGCGTGCGCCACTACTATTTTACTCGTTCTTTCAGTAGGCAATTTTATAATTTCTTTTCTGACTCCTTTTTTTATTATATCATTACATCCAAATGAAACATTTTATCTTTATTTTAAATTTACTAAATATTAATTGCTTAGCGTGACAATTTTGCAACCCCCCTCCCTTATTTGAGCAGGCTGCCACTCTTAAATATTTCTCTTAGGAAGGTTTAAGAAATAGGTCTGACGTGTACAATGAGGAATTGGTGTTTATCAATTTATAGTAGCCACGGTTTTCTTTCGTGGGTAGTCGATTTGCACTCTCGGTTTCGCAAAGATCCGATTGATCCCCATTTCCCAGTACGCACCGAGTTCGTCTTTGCGGTGGCTGGGCGCTGATTCGGCCCTTTCCTCCGAAGACTTCAACATCATGCATACTAACCACTGGAGATGAGGTACGATCTCACCTTCGTCTACTGACCAATCGGATCAATCCTATCTTTGCGCAACTGTTAGTGCAAATCTACTAGCCACGAAAAAAACCGTGAATACCCTAAATTTGACGATCGCACTGCACAACCAGGTAGGACACCGTTCAAGAGTTACCATCTTAAGTTCGTTTGGATGAGGGATGAACATGCAGTTAATTATATGTAACTGATTATTGTTTATTCATAAACAAACGCGCGCGCACACTAGAGTGGTGCAAGCTTAACTAGTGAATCGTCATGCTTCTAGATCATTTCAATTTCACTGTGATGGGTGTTCCGCGTGCAGCAAATGATAACTTCTAAATGAAAAACAAACAACTGCAAATACAAGCATGTATTAGGTGTTGCGAACCTAGTAACAAATTAGTTCAGTTGTGACCAGAAGGATGAACCAAAGGCAGCATGAATGGAGATACTCGCCCATTCGTTGTAGTGCTTGGCTGGGAGGACTCATTAGTAGGAGCCGTTCCCTTTAACTACTATATATTTGGAGAAGAATGTGGACAGGATGGTGGGGGTCTCCCAGACGAATGGTAAACCTGCACAGTGAAATTAACATCAATAAAGCTCATGAAAATGCGACTTCAACGCTACCTCAAACTATATAATATATATACCGAGTCTGTAAAGGATACTAACACTATGGCTATTGTGTTAGTAATCGATACCAACATTATTGTACCAAAAAGGTACATGGTGCTAACACTATGGTTACCGAATCGGTACATGGTACCAAAGAGATGGATATCAATTTATGCTATAGTTCAGTGAAATTGAGAATTACAACAATTACTGAAAACTTGTTTCTCCAGTAAATCCATACACAATGGACTTGATCGATATCTGTTATCACATTTCGCGGTAAGCATGACACAATAAAATTCAATATATAACAGTTAAATACTGTTTGTTAGCGTTGAAGTCGCATTGTCGTAGACTTTATATGATGTTAGTTTCACTATTGCAGGTTTACACATTCGTCTAGGAGATTGTACAGTCCTATAATCCCACATTCTTCACCCAAATATAAAGTGGTTAATGGACGTAATACCGGCTCCTACTGATAAATGGCCAGTAAGCACGAAACGAATTTACATGAAATTTTACGTTCCGTTCATGCAGTCTTTGGTTTGTCCTTCTGGTCACAACTGAACTAATTTTTTACTAGGTTCGCAAAACCTAATACATACTTGCATATATATATATATATATATATATATATATATATATATTAGCTCTCCGCAACAAACAGACATGGCTTACGCTTATCTAGTTGATTGTCAGTAGGTGTTATCAAATCACTGCTATTGCATTACAATGAGTGTGCATATGCAGACACACAAACGCACATAACACACCTAGTGAAACGAGTTGTGCCTGGGAGATCTGGAAATAATTATACGCGAAATAGATTAAACTACATTAACCACTTGACTTAATGATTGTAAAATTGTTTGTTGGAAGTACATCGTGTTGAAAATAGCTTCCGAAAACGGAAGCCGACATATACGGAGTAAAATTGAGGAAAGTGACCAATAGCGGCTTAATTCAGCAGCAATTTGCGAATAATAAAAATCGTACGGTGCAAAAACATGGATAAACACGTTGAGTGAATGAGTAAATGCCCAGTCAAACGACGGGATATACAAAATTTCCTTGGTGTTTTTCTAAAGCCTGCAAAAATGTTATTTTACAGGGCACAACACTAAGGTCAAACACAACATAGTCAATTAAACAATAATTGTTTGCGCGGGTGGTGGTACCAATTTAAAAAAATGAAGTTTGCGAGCTTGAAGTAAACACCAATCCCATTGTATTTAACCAGTCGTCGAACAACATAACAAAACTACCGCCAGCCGCAATGCACTGACGCGTTTCGACCTTCCATGATCATCATCAGAGTACGACGGCAAACTGACTATCGAGGATCAAACCGCATTGTATATATATAGAAATCAAATTTAGATATGCGGCTCTCACCTCTAGCAGTCTCGCATACATTGAACTTGACTGGAAATTAATTAAAAGCTCCGGCTAACGCACATCTACGTCTGCAATATACAAAAACAAGGGTAGCTCGCATTGGCAAACTCGCCAAAATAGAAACCATTGACTTGTAAACGAATACATTCAATTGTTGACGTTTGAAATCCACGGGATAAAATAGTATTTTTTTCCACAATAACTTTATATTCAAGTATTTAGTTGTGCTCTTCATATATGTCATGTGGTAATGCTTAATATTATCAATTAAAAGATAGATACGTGCCTGATTGTTGCATTGTTTCCTTTGTTGGATTGGACAAGCAGCCAATCTCGACTTTAAATCGGCTACTCTCTCACGAAGTAGTCGGTATCGAGACACAAGCCCAGCCAGAAATGGATGTTCTACACCCTCACGAACCGATGCCTCGATGCTATGGAATTGCATCAATAGTTTGTCATTCATGCTTCCCAGACCTGGTGGAGAAAATTTACAAAAGTTCAGAGTATTTTGGAAAAAATATAAGAAACAGCGAAAAATATACGTTTGAATGGGCTATCGCTATAAGCCGAACTTATAAATGTAGGAATTTTCTCGCTTGAGCGAAAATATTTTTGTGTGTACAAAATCGTGTTGACTGAACCAAACCTGTCAATGTTCGGCTGCAGAGCCTGTTAAGACGAATTTGATAATGTAAACGGAAACAAATTAAAATTGGGCGTAAATGCCGTCACATAAGAACCTGGGACCACCTTTTTGCATAATCCAGACATTAAAACGACATCACTCGGCGATTTGCATCGGAAGTTGAATCTCCACCATGCTCATTTCAATACTAATGCAGCTCCACTACACAAAAATCATCTTCAGTCGCATTTCTGAATTCGCGTTCAGAAGCCGTAGTATGTTAGTACAATAGGCAATACCCGCCACGACCAAAGTTTTCAGCGAGTTATTATAAGGTTTTTAAATGGTGTCCAAGGAGTGCCAATTTTCACCAAAGCCAACCTAACAATATTTGACAATTATTAAACGAACATTAGTTGCGCTGGCGGTGAGAACAATTATTATAATCAAGGTTGCGGCAGGGTGGCTCAGTTGTTAGAGCACCATATTCCAAAGCAGATGTGCCCAGGTTCGAGACCTGTCCGCGGCAATTTAAGGCCAGTACATGATGAGATCCCAATAAGGACGAAACCGGTCTACTGGATGAATTGCCGTTTCTACACTATACAATTCTTAGTTTATATTGACAAAATTTAAGTAATTAATGGATCAGGTGCTTATCCCAAGTCCGCAACCTTGATTATAATAGTTTGACAATTATGTTGATAAAGCTGTACGGTATTTACTCACGTGGACTATCAATAAAGCATTTTTGAATATGATTAAGTGATAAGTGTGACGTGGTCTTCGGTCTGAAAGCCAGGCAGTTTGGTTAGTTGCTGGGCATAGGCTGCTTTACAGTTTATGCATGTGAGCTTCATATTAAGGCGATCTCTGTAGAATAGCCGAACACGCGAACTTGACGGTGGCCTTATTTCTAAATAAAAGAAAACCATCATCCATGTGCCGGATATAGCACACGCATTTATCACTGGCTTCCTTTAGCAGAACCAGTTTAGCGGAAAACTAATAGTCAGATATTTCTGGCGACGAGGAAACAGCATGCATGCATGACATAGACATGTTATATCTAATAGCATGTTAAATATTTTGGAATCAGGTGGTTTCGGTGAGGGTAGCATGAACAAAAGGTACAATAACATTGAAGAATGCAGTTCGCGTTTATTTGATGCTGATAAAAAGGGTTCTTCAATGCCCAAAGTACCAGTAGTAGAAGCCAGCGAGATCCAATAGCTTATTTTAAATCAAAACATTAGGTTTCACGCGTTTATCTGGGATCAGTCTAGAAAGTAGAAATTTATCACTAAAGTCAAAACGTGCAATAGATATGAAACCAGTTAATTATCAATGCTGCACGTCTAGGCTTAATTCAACCAACAAGCGCAAATTAACATTTTTTGACGAACTATTCAATACGAGTCAAATAAGATTATGTCAATCAAGCCTAGTTACAATGTAAACAAGAAGAAGAGACTGTAACCTATTCAAGACATCATAACTACTACTTTAGACATATTTTAATTGAGTGCGATAAAGTTGCATCTCAACAATTCGAAAAGTAACTGACATCGATAAAATATCATAGTGTTACCAAAAAAAGAATATATATATATATAGTGGCCACAATTAGCAGACCAATACAGAGCTCAGTATAATTTAGTTATCTCAAATTCCCGGTATACATAATCTCATCTCGGGTGCACAATGTTGTAGGGGAGATAGGATTAGAGATATTGGACTCACACTGTAGCTTATATTTATATAGATGTTTTTTTATACATATATCCTCATTCTCACGCACTCACGCGATATACACTTTCATTGGTCGTCGTAATAGGGTGGTAAATTGACTAACGAAAACAAAATAGCACCTTTTGTTCACGTTGAATTGGGCATAACTTCGTACATATTCAAACAGTATTTAGTGCAATACAAAAGTGAAAATGGTTGGAGTATCTTTCTTGATGGTCACATGGAAGGAACCGTTGCAGGTAATTCAAAAGCGCATGCATGATGCACGACAGACCGTGGATTTACATTAACTTCCAGGCAACTAATCATTTGGCCTATTACGGCTCGTAAATTCCACTAGTGTGGAAAAAAATATCGACTTGATAGTTAATGTCCATGAAAGCTATATATGCCACATCCTTAACAGCCTAAGTAGGTGAATTATTTCCATTAGCTCAAAAAACTAAAAATAATTTTTAAAATAAAAATATATTTACATTTTTTAATTGAAAGATATATTCTTATTTTAAATGACAACATTCGGCGTCATGCGTTTATCTGGTATCTGTCTAGAAATAATAACTTTATCACTAAATAAATAACGTGCAATAGATATGCAATCATTTCATTACCACTGCCGTACGCCTAAGCTAAATTTAGCCACCAAGTTCAGGTTAACATTCTTTGATGAACTTTTCCATACGACTCAAAAAGGATTATTTCATACAAACCCAATAGCGCTGTACACAAAGAAGCCAACGAGACTGAAAACTATTCAAGACATCATAACTACTATTTTAGACATATTTTAATTGAGTTCGATAAATTGGCATCTAGGCAATTCGAAAAATAGCTATCATCGACCACCTAATCTTAATATTCAAAAGTTTCATCAACATGATATTCTTATCGACTGGCCAAGAATAACAAAATTCAACAACAATCTACTAGTATCCAGCCAAGAACAAACAGGCCCTCGACTAGAATCAACAAACATACAATCGGATTGGCAAAAAACTGAAGTGGAAATAACAGAGGCGCATACGATGACAGAAGTCTCCAAACAATGTGAGCGTTTAACACTGCAATCCACACTGGCGTTGTTACCATGTGAAAACGACAACTTTGCGCAACGAGGTGAAACGATCAACTATACTGGGAAAAATAGCACTTGTATATGTAACAGTGAACAATGCGCACAAATGGTTAATTCTCAAGCTATCAAAACAATAATGACCAGATCTCAGACATCACTTTGCAATACTGCGAGAATGACCTTTACATGCAAACACGCATACACACAAACACAAACGCATACACACTCACCAACTAGCCAAAACAAGAAACAGAAGTAAAAACGAGTCAGATTTGTTACCACTAGCATAATCAATTGAAAACCCAAAATGTATAAATATGTATGATTGTATAAGAGATGATTAGTATTCACGAAATAAATGGCCTTTATCCACTTTGTTATTTGTGTGTTTCCTAATTATAAATATACTGTGTTAAATTAAAAAGGCATGGACATTATAAAGAATATATATATATATATATATATATATATATATATATATATATATATATATATATATATATAAGAACAAAACAACATACTCAATGGAATAACATTTATTAATAAATCTTATTTCTACCAGTATCTACAGCCATTGTTCTGGATTCGTTAATATATTCGTTCATCAATCCCACTGCACATTTGTCGTAACCAATCTCCTCTTCGTTATGTTAGCCTTTATATATATATATATATATATATATATATATATATATATATATACCACAAAATCATTAGTACGTGGGTCATGATAAAATGAATAAAATCAAGTGTACGAGGTTGAGGTCAACAACATTCCCATTGTGTCAAATCAGTCGCACAGAATCTATCTATCGTCATTCGCACGTACTCACGCGATTTTCACCTTCCATGGATGTCGTAACACGCAACTGGCTAACGAGGACGAAATCATAATGCATGCGGGATAAGAAAAATAGGATATGTAGCCCTGAAACCTAGTAGTCTCCTCTACACAGTACTTGGTTGGAAGTGTGAATTTTGCCATTTCTATGCAGTCACGAACATAGTAATTTTGCATCACTCTCTATAATTATATAAGTCATACAGGTGAAAGATCAATGATTGCGCAGATGGTGATAACAATAATTTAAATCAAGCTTCCGAGATTGAATTATACGTCAATCCTATTGTGTCGAACCAGACACACAACATAGGTAAACTACCGCCAGTGGCACGTACTGACACGTTTCAACCTTCTATGCTGATCATCAGAGCCCGAGGGCAAGTTTACTAACGAGGATCAAACCGCAAAACATTTAAGATGTATTGAAAATCAAATATACAACTCGCATATAATGTCAGTGCATGTAACTGACGGTAGTTTCGCTATGTTGGGCGACCAGTTAGATAAAAGAAGAATGGTGTTCATGTCAAGCTCGCAAACTTGATTCAAAGAGAAGCACACATATAGAGACATGCTTCATCATAGATACAACGCCAAAACAGACTGCTACATAGTCGAACATGCGAGATATCTCCACTTGAGTGAACAATGCTCATTACGCCGAAAATTTAACCCAGATACCAAAATTGTGAACAAATGAAATAAGGATTAAAAAATAACGTTCTCTATTCCTTCATTCAAAGATGTATTTCATTCGTTAAGTGAAAAGATAATCAAAGTTAAATGAAAAAGGCTACATCAAACAGGGTTTATAACTGCATAGACGCATAAGAGATCAGAATAAACCAACTTTGCAAAACAGTAATACAAGTAACGTAATGCTAACCGTAAGACTGGGCAAAAATAATGACAACAAACTAAGAACAACTGAGCATGCAGGGGCGCAAAGTGACTTCGTTATAAACGATCAGAGCTTGGTTAACAGGCAACGATAAATGTACCAGCACTAACATTGAGTCAGGGGAAGTGAGAAGGAGAGTGGCCTAAATTTCCCGATGCTTTTAAATCAAAATGCTTCGCACAGAGGTCTTCAGGGGAGCCTGTGATCATTTAGCCGCGTCAGTCATACCTGTAAAACTTGACATCGTAAAGATAAAAAAGATGACTGCGTTTAAGCGGCTTCATTTATACCTACTGACAGATCTCTTAACCGTTAAATACTGTTTGTTGCGGAGAACTAATATATATGCAAGTATGTGGGATTTATGTGTGCGTGTGTGGATGTGATTGCACGTGTACACTCATCCAGGTGAAATTACAGTGACATAATAACACTTACTGACGATTCATTAGATAAGCGTACGCCACGCCTGTGTGTGTTAGTTTAGTAAGCAATTACCCATAAATAACTGCACCTCTGCGTTCATATGAGTAAAACTAAAGTGATTATTTTCATTTCACTTTGTACAAACAAGAATTTTTTGTTATAAGATATGCAATATCTAAACAACAATGGAATAATGGAAGCCATCGGCGGAATCGACTAGAGTATCATAAGCCATGTTTCCTCGAGGGCGGGGTGCATATCCTTAGTACGGGAAAAGTAAACTCCAACGTTGGTGGTGTAACTGACCAGGCTATGTGCGTGATCAGAGTCGATATTCCAGCGAAACCAAAACAGAAAAACTGGCTTAAGCACTTTGTTTGTAGGGTAGGAAAAATGTCAAATTCGCTGGAATCATTACCTGTTTCCGATGTATTTATTTGCGATAAACCGGGCATGCCGTAAACAGCTTTGCGAAGTACGCAGCGGATGTGTAATTCCTCACATATATTTTTTAGCTAGTAATTAGAAATAAAAAAGAAAGCCATTATAGTACAGTAGGAATAGTGATTAAAAATAAAAGAAGAATAAAATAAGATAAATTATCACTTGATAACGGCATGACATGATTGTAGCAATTCGATCACTAGGGAATCAATCGTGATCAATTGAAGAACATAAGTGCTAAAATAAAAAAAACACTTGAAACCTAATGGAATTTCATTAACATTTAATTTAGTGTATTGTTGAGTTTTTGAATTAGGTGTTATAGGACTCGTTCATCCACCAGCATGGGTCTACGTGCGAATCATGGTTCATGGTCGGAAACCCTTCGCGATATGGCATTGAAACGAATTCCGTGGCGATATTGATGCAGAGTTCTAGTATAATCATCTTCATAACTTTATTATATTATCAGGGAAGTGTTAGCTTTGAGGTTCGGCCGTGTTTATGAAGCAATTCAGTGAAAACCAGAAAAGAAGCTGCATTACAGATGGTTGCTTTGCCGCAAAGTGAACTAGCCCACAATTGTGTAGAGGTCTATGTTATCTCATTTATGTGTAATACCTAGGTACGTTGCTCCATCTGAACTGGATCCTCCCCATCATAAAACACTCTCCGTTAACAATTTATTGATTGTTTTAACTGATTATGTTTGTCTAATTTTCACTTTAAACATTATTTTTATTTACTTCGTTTGACATTTAATTTTTTCATGGTGATTTATCAGTGAAACATCAATTATTAAAGGTTGTTTTATTTCTGTCGGTGCAGATGATTGCTGAGGTATGTAGTAAGAATTGCGCAATTTATAATAACGAAAAAATCCGACTTTAATACTGATTACTATATTTAGCATTAAGGTACGTAATACATGTATTCCAGATATAAATTTAAAATTAAAAGCATTGTACACAAGAGCTTTTGCTCTGTCCTAGAAACTGACTTAGTTGATCTTTAAAAAACAATGGTTAATTAGGTTTTCTTATATGAATAGTACAAAAGATATTTTCTCCCATAAAGTACACACGGATGAAGCAGTGCTAAATACCGTTTCTAATGGAGCTCGAAAAGCCACATGTTAATGCCAGTGCACCAACAAATTCATATGGTTGCACAGTTCTCGAAGTACTTTTATTGCAATAGACTCCAAATATAGAAGCATGCTAACACACCTAGCCTCAATTAAAATTGCAGTGTTTTATTAGGGTATCGAATTTTTCATAGAACACTATATGTGTAGTTGCAGATGTACGTGAAATGCCCATAATATTTCGCGCACAATAAGGTGGTTATACTCCGACGAGCATTAGTTGCATCGGTCTAAATAAGATTGCGCACAGGTCCAATTAAATTTGCAGATTAGGTTGGACACTATATATCCTTCCACGTACACGAACATAAAAAAGTGAAAAGATGGAGCATCCAAGTTTTGCTTAGCCGATGAACGAACTCTGTCAGCATAGGCTGTAAATTAAGAGTATCTTTGCAAGCTGAGATGCGGGAAAAATTGAGAGAAGACAATAGATTCCATGATGTTGAACTAGCCATCAAATCATACGATAAGCATTGATGCAGGTCACAGAAAAGTGTTCCGATCCTAGAATTCTTCCATGTGCAATATAGCCAAAAGAGGGCTAATGATAGACAAAAGGCATGCCAGTGTTTCAAATTATTTAACTTTAACTAGACGACATGCAAAGTTTTGTCATGCTGGCTTAAGGTGGCTCGAAGTCGTTGAAATTTATTATCTGCAAACCGATGATCAATAGTAACAAGCTTTATGACAATTATGACGATTTAATCGCTCCAATCATTAACAGTTACATGTATACGTCTTTAATTGGATGCTCAAAAAACAGAGACAGAGAGACAGAGATAGGGGGATGGACAGGGAAAGAGAAAAGATTTATACATTAATAAACAGTTGAATCCTTCCGATAAATATCTCGCAATCGATGTCATATTCAAAAGTTGATTTGGAATTCCATTGTTGTAATACTATCGGTTGATTTTTCCAGTGAAGAAATGTAACATTTTCAATGCACGTGAACTCATTGCTATGTGATAGCCTGTGTAAAATGCTTAAGACGCAGAATTATGACCTGAAAGCATGTGGAGACAAAACAGAAATATTATAAAACGTAGTGAAGAATCATATTAATGATAAGATAGCTATAATTATCTCCATTAAGTAGATCCGGATACCACCAAAGACCTGACATCGAAAGAATATCCATTCTGACAACAGTGTGGAAACTACCAATCATACAATATGTAAAAAGAAACGAATCGCCTCTCGCATCGAAAATGAACCACTATTCCACAATCTGTTAAACTTTTTAGCTGTTAACATTTATCGCAATATAATTTACGAGATCGAAGAAACGTATGCAGTTGGACGTCTGGCGACAGTAACTCCTTAATAATTCTGGCCATATTTAATATAGCAAACGCCTAGTTGACTTTGTTCACTTTCGAATACTTCAGAGAAGAGGCTTAACATATGCAGTAATTTAAACACTTTTGCAGTCCTTTGTACGAAAGATTAAGACATCAAGCGGATGTTATAATATTGATCAAAACCGAACTGAAATAGAAAAACAGACCAACGAGAGAAGCAGACACAATTCTATAAGTGCATACATACACGCATAAACAAGAATCTAAGTCTAGCTAAGGAGTTCAAAATTGCTGCCAACAGGGAAGACTTAACCGGGTTTCTCCAATGGACACTGGCGGTCAACAAATTCCTCTAGATTTTCACCAATCAGTATCTTTGATGGCGAGGTTAGGCTGCGGTCTGATCAAGTGACCAATATCATGAAAAATAGTATTTTGCGACAAGATTGCTCATCTAATTTGTCAGGCTCCAGAAATCTAACGGAGTTTTCTTTAAAGTCTAACGAACGCTATGTAAAGATGGTCTATTGAGAAATTGCAATAATCAACGTGATCAGCACACTTAAACTACGTTCACCGTCAATGACATATCGGAAAGTGACCAGATGAACTTGCTTAAATATACCTTCTGACGTTCAGCTAAACGTTCTATATAATTTAGCAACATCTGGTAGGCTGAAGATTTGGACGCTCTCTCGTCTTTCAGCCGATACATACTTACACATTTTCTTCCACGCGAACGCATAATTTTCTCTACCCTTATGTGGCGTTGTTATATTTAAGCAGACCCTCTCTCACACTTAAAAAACGGAAAAGCTAGAATGAGTTACAAAGCCTTAGGAGGAGATTAGATTAATTATTACACATTCGCGTTTGTTTACAAAGTCCTAGTTCACGACAATAGCTATCATTTCCCAACGAAAGCTGAATTCCTATTTGACTATTCTACTCAATCGCACTTCTCTCTATAGAAACGCACATGAAACTATAACAAAGTTTTAAATCCATATTATAATTACACCTAATATTTTAATTAATTGATAATTTAATAAAGAAATCCATCATTCAGCCCAGCTGTATCGCTGGGATTAAAAAGGCGTTCGTGCGAGGGCAGCTACATTTAATGGACACTGGCTGATAAATGAAGACCTTTGATTCGGTGTTATGAGAACTGGCAGAGCTGTGTCATAGCTTAACACAAATTAGCTTCAGACAGGTTTATGCCTAGAACACTAAGCGGAAACTTATTCTTTCGACATCGCCAATGATCCCAGGTAGACAAACGTCTTGACGGCTGGTAGAAATGCGTCGTTCAGCAAAACTATTGAATGATGATCAACATTGATGATCATGTCAATGTTTGAGGCAGTAACCTTAGACCGTGCACTAGAAACACACAGAGAAAACGGTATACTGAAGCTATTCTTTAACTCACAATTATATTCCCGTGCTCTAAACCAGACAAGCAGGCATGTGAAAGTTCAATTAAATATTTCTAAATGTAACTCACTCACCTGCACGTGAGCGGTTATAGAACAACTTACTTCTTCTTCGGCGGCAGTTAGTTCAATCTGCAAGATTATTTGCGGATCCAACGATGAGTTTGTGCAGGCACAATGCAGCTGCAAACAACCAATTATAAGCCAGTTTTCAGCCAGAATTAGACGACAAAAGTCGGATTTGCTATCCCACTTAGCGCAGACGTTAGCCAACTGCAATAGACTACGTTGCAAACGTCCGAGCAGCCGGACAATTGCGTGTTCTCGAGACGACTTTCGCTGATCATATGAACCACATACAAACAGTGCTTTAAACTGAACTAAAATTCGACCGACCTGTTCAATTAAAGCCTGTACATTGGTGGGCAACAGAGATTGCTTCACGTCTTTGTGACATTTAAAATTGTCATCAGGCTCGTTACTGCGCTCTAAGCGAGTGTGCGCAGAATGCACACCACCAGAGCCGAGAACGTAGAATAAGTCACTTTCGCCAGCGAAATCGCGGCAGGTTTCGGCGTCATCTTTCGAACCCTTCACCCAGTACACAGTGTCAACAGCCTGTTGTATAGCATTCAGAAGCACTGATGCACTGCTGAAGAATCTGTCAACACTACCAAAGATGTCTCTGTTAATTAACAGTCGTAAAAAAATAGGCGCCTGTGAGCATAGTTTATTTTAATGTAGAACACAGTAAATTCTTTAAAAAAACTTTCTTTTAGACATGACGTACCTAGTAACGAGTTACATCAGATAGGACCAGGGGTGAATGCGGAAGTTAGAATTTTCAAAAAAGTTTAATTTATTTGTTGCGTGAACTTCGCGCTTACAGGCTGCTCATTATTGAGATTCAATACTGATCCTCTAACCCATTATATCGAAGAAAAAGATTAAACAAGGCGAAAGTAATGGTAGATACACGTCGAAGGTGATAACCACGAGGATCCACATGAAGTAGATACTCGCCATAAATATAAGTTAGAAGACAGATAAAACGTATGTGCCCAAGCCCAATGCCCTCGGTTTCAACAATACTGGTTACTACTGTAGAGTATCCAATAATGATGAAAAGGCTCAATAAGGTAAATTGCATTTACTACCTTATGTAAGTTTAGTTTATGTAACCAAATACCGTCAAAATACTCTATTTATGTCGATCCATATACATACATATATATATAATAGTAATAATTTATACAGTTAATGAACTGTTTGGGCGGGTGGTGATATTGTATTTAACCAGTCGCGCAACAGAAAAACTACCGTCAGTTACACGTGCAGATGCGTTTTGACAATCTATCCATCATCATCATCATCATCATCATCATCCTCATCATCACCATCAGAGCACATATATACCATATACATATATGTAAAAGAAAAAAAAATTGATATGATGTTTGATGGCAGCAGTTGTAATAAACATATGTTGTCAGTATAAATTAAATATTGCAAGGCGTTGCAAGTACAGTTTATCAAGTAGACTGGCTCCAATCCTATTGGGAACTCGTCAAGTACTTGTGAGAATTTTCCTCGATCGAAGAAAATTTACTAGAGGATTGTACTCAATCACTGCGCAATCCCTGCCGCAAAATGTACACACATTTCAGGTTAATACTTATGTATTTCGGCTGGTTTTTCCTATGGCATTGGGGATGTCATTAATGAGTGAAAACGGTGCACTTAGTTTGAAGCTCTAGTCGCAGCAACTACAGCATCTATTGATTAGCACCTAATGTAGACGAAATCAGTCTGGTTAATGAATTTCAATTGTTTTATTATGCAATGTCAAGTTTGTACAGACAGCATACACGAGGTGGAATTATTCTATTATACCTTCTTCAGGTGTAACGCGTCTTGCATGGCCTGTTAGAACTGTAGATTCAAAAGCGATACCGATCTAGTTGATGATATATCAGGAAATGTTTGGTTTAAACTGTAAAAGTAATATACATATATAATATTAATAGTTGAAGCGATATTCACGAAATTGTCACTAGGTGCCTCGTTAAGGCTTATAGACGTCTTACTAAAACAAGCGTTCATAATACATGCACAAGTATTTGTCGACCTGTTAACTATTGGTGTGCAGTGACTATTCGGTGTTGTTTCATTGGTGAGCACAAAAGGCGTGACAACGGCCAGGATGTGATGAGCCGCACCCAGCAGTGTAGAGCGTCTCTGCCAATCGCCAAGGCGACAGTTGCGCAATATTTCGAAAGCAGAGCCGCGCATTAACGAGACACCAGCAGCCGAGGCATGTGACTGTTGGGCCAACAACGCGAAGACAGCCTGGCCCAAACTACGCCATGCTCCAACTAATGTTGCCTGGTCAATTGGACAGAGAGAAAATAAAAATAGGCTTTGGTAAATTCGGTTATTAGAGCGAGCGGTGTAAACATCAAATTTTCATAATGACTGTAGGTTTGAATTATAATCCACACGAATATTTAGGCGAATCGAACAATGTTGCAAACCACATTCTGTAACACCCTCTGATGAGTTTTAATCTACTTTTGTCGTTATCAGAGCAAGAGAAAAAATCGTCCAACAGGGATCAAACGACAGGTTGTTCCACGCAGTCACAATAACATCTTTATTGAAGTTCTGTGTCGCGTTCCGATGATTACCAAAGAAGATTGAAACACGCATTACTTACTGTTTTTCAACTTCAAAAAGCATAGGATTGGTCGTTATTTTAAAATAGAAAACTTGAATTAAATAATAAGAAAATAAATTATACCGAATGCAATTATGAATCACCATCAACGGTTAGTAAAAAATAGCCTTAATTATTTCTATGAATTCAGCATAGTTACGAAGTAAATCACTATCTACACCGACGGGACAGCTACTCCTTTAACTCGCATCTAAATGAGGAAAATTTATTCCATGGCTCATGGAGCTGTTTGTTGCTTGAGATTTGTCACCACGACAAGCCATTTCTTTAACTTTTTGAGACATAATTCCTACAATCTATTAAATACTGTTTGTTGCGGAGAACTAATATATATGCAAGTATGTATTAGGTGTTGTGAACCTAGTAACAAATTAGTTCAGTTGTGACCAGAAGGATAAACCAAAGACAGTATGAACCGTCCTATTATCCCACATTCTTGACCAAAATATATAGAGGTTAAAAGGCGTAATACCGGCTCCTACTGATGAGTCGCCAGTAAGCACGAAACGAATGTGAATGAGAATTCCTACTATCGTATTTAGGAATTTGCTCATAATACAAGTAAAAAAAGCTCACAATTAGCAAACGCGAATTTTCTTTAGCCAATCTATCTATAAAAAAATCAATTTGAACTATTTTGTTAACTTCTATGAATAAACAATGTGTACGTTTATGTAGAACGGAGCTGGAAATAGCTATCAAAATATCGGAGAACAAAAACCATTTTGATGGTGAAAAATATCTAGCGAGAATCAGCTCAAATTCTAATAACATTGAATATAGAAGCTTAAAATAATTTTTCAACAGGAAATGATGCTTCTAATGGCCCTGTGTTTGCGATTTTAAAACCTCTGTCAGTTTCTACACATTGCATCTAGTTGTAACACAAATTCATATCATTATCGAAACATCAAACCAAATAAATAAAAATAAACGAAAATTGGTTGCGCAGGCGGCAAAAATAATTATTTAAATCAAGGTTTCAATCTTGATATAAACATTAGTCCCACTATATACATAAATTTATCAGTATAAACTAGACGAATTCTGTTTAATACGTGAAGAGTTTCCAATAAATACGAAACCGGTCTACTGGATGGATTACCTATTCTACATTAAACAATGCTTTTGTATACAGAAAAATGTATGCATATAACGGGAATGGTGTTTATATCAAGATCGCAAACCTGTTTTGAATAAATAGATAAAAGGTGGAATAGATATCCAAGATCTATTTATAATTGCATTTTTGGTCACTTTGTATATACGATTAATTTAGTTCTAAGAAGTCTATTAAACACAAAGATATAATTTAAAAACAACAAATGAAGCGATACATATAAAAGAAGTTTTCCAGGTATCATGAAAATAAAGCAAAAATTTCCACATAGTGAAAGCTGATCTTGGATAGAAGGCCATTGATAATATTCCAACATCAAGGGCCATATTTAACTGACGTTCCGGTGGTAAGTAGAGTAGATGTGATACCAAGAAATATAATACTTTCATTGTAATCAGTCTTCGATCTATCATCACCATGTGACCTTATTTTGGAGCGTCGACTGCTTTCATTGGGGCACTGTTTGAGTAGACTAATTTCGCATTATACGCGCTAAGCTATCGGTAGATGTTCGGAACCTCAAGAGAGGTAGATCAACCATTTCTTGGACGGCTAGCATTATTCTTGATATTAGTCACCTGATTCCGCCGCAAAATAACCTCGCTAAATAAGAAGCATTTGAATGGGATTACATGTTAAGGAGTCAAGCAGTAAACAGGATTCAGTAGAGGTCTTGTCATTTATGTCCTATTGGCAGAATATTATGTGGAACCCACTGTGAGGGGGATTGAGATTTCCATTTACGTATGAATGCAATATGTGTATAATCCACCTCAATAGCATCATTCCGTCGTTTAAATACAGCTAAGCACAATTGATTGTATCAAAATAGGAATTTGACTATGAGATGAATGGAAATCTTATAGGAAAGACACTACGTGAAAAAAAGCAGTTCCGTAATTAGATACACACTTTTGAAAATCCATCCGAATCTCCGCCATTCCCAGATACGATTTCCTGGACGACATTACTGAGATCCAGGCAGTCTGTTAATTGTTTCAATCTTTGACTTTCTCGCGAAAACGACGACAATTTATCAAAATATGATTGGTCGCCAGCATCTGAAGACAAACTCCTACCCATTCGCGCTGTATTCCTGGAATTTGGCGCTGATGAACTAAGAATGGAGAGAAGCTGCGGATGTTTAGTGGCGCACACATCAAACTGGAGCATTATTTTGAGCCAACGACTTCCACCATACTGACTTTTACGGGACGTAAACGGCTCCTTTATTAACAAAGAAAAACAAAATAATAAATGCAGGAAAAATTATGTGATGAAAGCAACTAAATTGGAAATTTTTCGAGGCATGATAAAGTTCACCATGCTATGGATAAGCAGACGATTAATTTCAATGGACCTAATTCGTTTTATCGTTTTTAGTACCCTTTCCATATTCGTCTCAAGTATCTAATAATGAATATATATATATATATATATATATACATATATACATACATATTATATATATATATATATATATATATATATATATATATATATATATATACTCAATACACGAACTTACTTCTTCTGTTTGCATAAATCCGACTGCATTTTTTTTCTACACATAGCTTCGTATTTGGCTAACCCCTTCGTGTTATTGCATTCATTAATTAACTTAAATGCTACGTATGGAGAACATTCGTGTGTGGTTTCAACGATATGTTTCGCAATTACATACGTATAATTACCTGTTGATCTAAAGCAGCCGTTTAAGTTGCAATGTTCTCTCATTCGAGTAATTAACCGTCTGGTTGCTCGGCCTACGTAAGTTGATCGACAACTTGCGCATGTATATTGGTAAATAATACATGATGTCGACATTAACGGCTGTTTCACTTTGATCGCTGTTTAAGGCAAGTGTGCTACCTTGAATAACGCGCATAGTTTGGCTACATTACATGTGCGTGTTAATACCACTTCGACTTTCTTTTATACTGTGCAGAAAACTGCACCTTCCTTAAATAGGTTGTTCAGGTAAACTGCTTACTGTTCGGGTCCGAAATACGTCTGTTTCGGTTGACTTCCCATTTTAATAATTGACTGAATAGATGTTCACATTTAGACACTTGAGAAGAATATGAGAAACAGACGGTTCTTGTATCTGATAAAAATTGTTTTTCTTTTTTATCACATGAGTTTTATCATTTTATTTCAATAATTAGTAGTTTTACCATAAGCTATAACGATGCATATATTACATAATGCATTAATTGAACTGATTAAATGCATGAAAAATGATTAATAAATAAATATCGTGTTTGAAGGGAATACAGCTGGCTTCAGTGCTGGAGCATGGTTTTCGCAATCACACACACAGTTGAAATGAGGCCATACGTTTCTGTCGGATATCGTTAAAACTTTGTCTAAGGGGTTGCGCAATGCGATCTTCACATTTAGAGTATCTACGGCTTTCTTTCATGTGTAGTAGATTTGCACAATCAGCTTCGCAAATATGCGATTAATCCCCTTTTCCAAGTGCGCATCAAGTCAGTCTTCGAGGTGGCTAAGTGCTGATTCCTCACTTTACTCCGAAGGCTTCCCCGCGGTCCGTAATAACCACTGAAAATGAGGTTCGATCTAATCTTCGTTGTCTGGCGACGTTTCGGTACCTGATTTCCAGTACCATCATCAGGATTATAATAACACAACGTACAATGTTCACAACGCCAAATTTTAGCAAATGTGGTCGTGCGAGTTTGGTACTGAGTGTTATTAGAATTCTGCAGATGGTACTGGAAAAGAGGTACTGAAATGAAATACAAACAGGATTAAATCGTATGTCATTTCTATTGGTTAATATGAATGATGTTGCACGAAAGAAAACCGTGAATACACTAAACGAAGTCATACGTTTTGGTTACACAACAAACCTACCAACACCTGGGCAGCTGTGTTATTCGGTGTGTTCGCTCAGTTTGGTTTAAGACATCGCCAGCTGACTATTAGGAGACATTAATTCCGAGCTAGAATACAAGCCGATCACTTCTATACGGCCGACAGTTCACCTCCTATCATCATCGAAACTAGTTATGAAATGGCCATTGGGCTGACTAAGCCTTCTGTTTGAGTAGGCCAATTTCATATCCTGCCCGTTAGGCCACTAAAGCAACTACGGTGGCTGGCTGGAACCGCATGAAGGGTAGGCTATTCATTTCTTGGTCGGATACTATCTGGTGTTTGAAAACGACGAACCTTACCCTCTCTAACCAAGGAACGGTGCAATGGTCGAAAATCCGAAGAATATCAGCAAACTACCTGATCTGCGTTTTGACTAACTCAGATTTCATAATTTCAGTAGTTTTTTTTTGATAAAATATTTCAGTTGCATTTCGCCTCACAAGTTTAACAAACGAAACAAATGAAGCAAGCGCGTTATTTCCTCTAGCCATGTTTAGTGGAGAGGCCTGGTTAATTCTGCCTTATTAGCATCCCCAATATGCGGCAGATCCAGTACTTCGTTTTCATATGCATATGGCGCAAGGCTTTATTGAAACTTTCTGTGCCGAATACCGATCTCCGTACAGGTATGTATGCATCGAGTCAATCATAGGGAAATCAACAAAACTACTAGTACAAAAGAAGGAACCAAGCCTTCAAAAAGCGGGTTCGAGGAGATCCCACCCTTTCATGTCAGGACAAATAAGTCATTGATTTCGGGCACTGTTTACCGATAGATAAACGTCCGCATATGTAGCCAACTTAATGAACTATTATATATATATATATATATATATATATATATATATATATATATATATATATATATAATATTATATTAATGCTGGTCTACTTTTCCCGCAATTTCAACCAACCACCAAAGGCGTTGATAGACGTTGCAGAATGCTTAGGTGATCTTGTGGCAACGCAATTCGAGTGAACGGTGATGGCGCACCTGGTTGGGCAGTTCGGATTGCAATTTCCGCTCATGATTAACGCCTGCTGGTGCAAAGCTTCGAATGTCTTTAACCAAACTGAGGGAGAACATTAATTTATAGTGATTCCAGGCTGCAGCAACAATACACTATCGTTTCCAATTATTAGCACAACACAGAAAAGTACCTCCAACATGTTTAACTTGAAGATAATGGATTTTGTGCTAAGAGAAACGTACATGCGATTCAGGCGTGGCTTACGTAACGTGTCGAATTAGGCTACAGCAAAGCGGCCACGCCGGAACTATCGGTAGGTTTGAGTTAGCATCAACATATCAGTGTTCCATTGATTATGATTACGATAATTGTGGTAGAGAATGTGCGAAATAGCTTCGACATAAACTCCTAATACTAAAAGAAGTATCTTCCACTTAGACAGACAAATGAAATGCAAAATCCCTACATATTTTACAACCTTCACCTCGTTGTTTATGGCCATTCGCCTAAGACATATCTCCGCCAACATGATCAAAGGATATAAGTTGAACTCATCGCGATAGACACGAGTGGTAGATGCCGCTTTTTCTCTATTCTCGTCGACGTCAGTCATTTCCTGATTCGTATCAACAGATATTGTTTTGGCGTCAGCAGAGGACATCTGAGACTCCCAATTATCAACTATTTGTTCGTCAGAAGCGTCCATCAACGAATGATGCCTTTCTACGCTCTCAGATATTAGCTGAGTGACAGAGAAGGCCAATTGTTTCCAGTCAAAATTGGTCAGGTGGTCGTTTAGCGATTTCGACGGCTTGGCTTTTGCGTCACCCACAGGAGCAGGACTAGGAAGACACGCGAGTATGGCAACGGTCAAACACAGTCCATTTTCATTTGTAAGAGAAACTGCATAATTTGTAAAGCAATCAATAATAAAACAAGTGATTTTGCAAGTAAGATGGATTTTAATGTCTATTTCGTAATCACGAATCAAAATAGAAGCACACCTCCTTCCAAAAAAGAAATAAATTCGTATGTATTATGGCCAGGAAGATATGAAAACTATTTAGTTAGTTAATTGAGTCTTCATGCATGCGCATACGCGTTATGCATCGTTTATAGGCGATTCTGGCTTGACCTTCCAGACCAATGCTTAATTAAAGATAAATATTCCGTCAGTTCCGCAAATCAAGTATGAAAACAGAGGCGTGGGCTTGGTGTTCATCTCAATCAATCAATGAATTTTTAATTCATTCTGTTTGCTAATTCTGCTGGAGTATGATGAAAGATTTTTCGATGAATATGCAAACTAAGTATTAGAAAAAATAGCGCGAATTTCACATGCTCCGTGAATCAATGCCTGAAAACCAGGCGTAGCACATGTAATAAATTCAATTAAGTGGTTTCGTTCTTCAATGTCAGCGGTTAAAATAATGAGAAAATGTTGCCATCTACCGATACCTCATTTACTTGTCAGCTGACTTACGCTCACCTTTCTCAGTCTAGCATAAACAGCCAAATTTCACTCCGAGGTAAAATAAGGTCTACTAATAACTTGCTCAAGAGATCCGACTTACAACGGCTGAAAACCAGCATGTATACACACACAGGCGTGTTCAATTAAAGTCGTCAATCAACCGCTAATTTAGTAAATTTACACGTCAATCAATTTGAAAGACCAATTTGGCATAAGTAATAACAAACATGAAAAATCAGACATACTCCCTCATTTAAATAGTTAGCTAATGCATCGGTCACGCACAATTAAATGCACAGTTAGATACAGACAGAAGATATAAATAATGACCCACAACACGCAATAAATTACTAACTGTGTATACTAACAATACTTTAAATGAAGTTTGCGAGCTTGAAGTAAACACCAATCCCATTGTATTTAACCAGTCATCGAACAACATAACAGAACTACCACCAGTCGCAACGCACTGTCGCGTTTCGACCTTTCACGATCAGCATCAGAGTACGACGGCAAACTGACTAGCGAGGATCAAACCACATTGAACATATATAAAAATCAAATTTAGATATGCGGCTCTCACCTCTAGCAGTCTCGCATACATTGAACTTGACTGTAAATGTCGGCTGCAAAATTTCTATGCAGTCACGAACATTAACTGTTTTCAGCTTTCGCCACATATACATATATATGCAATACAATTTAACAATAATTGTTTGCGCGGGTGGTGGTAACAATTCTTTAAAACAAGTTTGCGAGCTTGAAGTAAACACCAATCCCATTGTATTTAACCAGTCATCGAACAACATAACAGAACTACCGCTAGTCGCAACGCACTGACGCGTTTCGACCTTCCACGATCATCATCAGAGTACGACGGCAAACTGACTAGCGAGGATCAAACCACATTGAATATATATGGAAATCAAATTTAGATATGCGGCTCTCACCTCTAGCAGTCTTGCATACATTGAACTTGACTGTAAATGTCGGCTGCAAAATTCACACGACCATTAACTGTTTCAGCTTTCGCCACATATACATATATAGGCAATACAATTTAACAATAATTGATTTTGCGGGTGGTGGTAACAATTCTTTAAATCAAGTTTGCGAGCTTGAAGTAAACACCAATCCCATTGTATTTAACCAGTCGTCGAACAACATAACAGAATCTACTACCAGTCGCAACGCACTGTCGCGTTTCGACCTTCACGATCAGTATCAGAGTACGACGGCAAACTGACTAGCGAGGATCAAAAGTTACTGAACATATATAAAAATCAAATTCTAGATATGCGGCTCTCACCCCGCAGTCTCGCATACATTGAACTTGGACTGTAAAATGTCGGCCGCAAAATTTCTATGCAGTCACGAACATTAACTGTTTTCAGCTTTCGCCACAAACACATATATAGGCAATAATTTAACAATAAATGATTGCGCGGGTGGTGGTAACAATTCTTTAAATCAAGTTTATGAGCTTGAAGTAAACACCAATCCCATTGTATTTAACCAGTCGTCGAACAACATAACAAAACTACCGCCAGTCGCAACGCACTGACGCGTTTCGACCTTCCTTGATCATCATCAGAGTACGACGGCAAACTGACTAGCGAGGATCAAACCGCATTGCATATATATATATATATTACATATAATGAGTTGTCTTTGAAGTCGCTTTGTAGAAGACTTTAAATCAAGTTAGCTTAATTACTGCATGTTTGCACATTCGTATTGGAGATGGCACCGTCCAATTTTCCCAACCAAATATGTAGTTGGTAAAGTGCGTAAAACGGACTCCTACTGATGAGTCACCAGTAAGCACGAAACGAATGTGCACGAGATTATATTTTTCGTTCATGCTATCCTTCTGGTTCTATTTGAACTAATTTGTTATTAGGTACGCAACATCTAGTACATAATTTCTAAATTTAACTCAAGTTTG
Organism: Eudiplozoon nipponicum; assembly: GCA_029291075.1. Taxonomy (NCBI): domain Eukaryota; kingdom Metazoa; phylum Platyhelminthes; class Monogenea; order Mazocraeidea; family Diplozoidae; genus Eudiplozoon; species Eudiplozoon nipponicum. The sequence continues at coordinate 39,847 of JAQBSW010004475.1, read as the reverse complement.
TGTGCATGAAAAAAATAAATTTCGTGTTTTAGCCAATGGCACAGCATAGTGAAACAACCATCGATCGCGTGTACTAAATCATTTCAACATAAATTGGCCATCGTATGAGCACGGCGGCAAACTGCCTAACGGGTATCAAAAAAAACTCAATAATTTGCCTAAAAAAAGATGCGATACGACCAACGTACCTATTCGTTTTACATGCATTGTACTTTAAAGGAATGTAAGTTGCATAGGCAAAGACTGATTTACCCTTAAATAGCTGCACTCCACACCCATTAACACAAATGAGCTAAAAATATGTTAACGTCTATGCAACTTGAAGACTTCCAATTGCGCAGAAATTTTAATTGAGATGTTACTATAGATGTAGTTCAATTAGGCGATTATCGATTACACAAGTGGCGAAAAAGCAATTTACATATGCCGCAGGGTGGCTCAATGGTTAGAGCAAAAGATTCCGAAGTAGACGTGCCCAGGTTCGAGCCCTGTACTCGGCAAATTCTGGACAATTCGTGATGAGTTCCCAATAAGGACGAAATCGGTCTACTGGATGAATTACCTTTTCTTCATTATACAATGCTTAGTTTGTACTGACATATGTAAGTAATTAATGGGTCAGGTGTTTATATCAAGACCGCAAACTTGATTTAATTATTTTACCTGATGTTTGCTTTTTATTAACTAAGCACCAATTCAATTTGACGGTTAAACGTTGGAGTAGTGTACATTCATTTATTCAAACTTGGTATAAATATTTGCTATTAGCAACTGACAATTCATCGTCCTGAAAAATCTGGTGCCGGACTGCAATCAACTAAAACAAATATTCACAAGAATGTACAAGCTACAAAAAATGAGGTCATTTACTTCTTGTGTAGGTTGGAAAAATTATATTTAGTTCACTTTCTAAATAACAGACTTTCACCAAAGGCTAACGAACCACTTCCCGCTGGAACAACATATTTCGAGACGCCGGTAGCCTAACTGTCACTCAGCAGCGGAAATTCCGCCTATGATATGCTTTATTCATTCTATCATTATCCATTTAACAGAGCAGTAAAATGAACTCATAAAATTAAATATAAACAAGTTGGTTGTATCCTGATAGCACTAAAAAGTAGCTAAGGAAAGCCAGTTTTCAGACCGGAAATTTCGATGGCTACGTGCAAGCAGCAATTTTTCAATTGAATAATATAAATAAAAATAGCAAAAGCTGGGGAAATATAATGATCATAATTGCACAGAATTTGTCCAGCTAAAATTCTAATAAACCGAATACTTATTCTTGGTTGCGGAGATTGTATTGACACATAATTTTCACACACATGGACAAATGATTCCATCACATACACGCGCACACACATTTATCGACGCAGATAAGTAAACACAAAGACATATACTCACCTGGAGCGGTTTTGCATCGGATTTTTGCTCGTCTTAAATGAAAACTGAGACGTGCAGACCACTGGCCTGATCCGGGCTTACCCAACTGCCTGCCAGCGAATAGCTGCAGCCAAACATACAGCCGCGCACGTTCGGCCAATAAGCGAGCAACAAATGTGTTGCAGCGACTTCGTGATGATTTTTTGATTTCATCTTTGAGCGCGGTTTCGAGATCGTTGATGGTGTAAGTCCAGGCGTCATAAAGACTCAATAAACCAGGATATATCTGTTCCACGTCTGTGCTAGCCAGCTGTCCTGACCGGCACATACTAATCACTTGCCAAACACTCATTTGTTCCAAAAGTGTAATATTACTTTTACTAACGTCGACACGATTAGAAAAATTCCCTGGACATATTTCAAGCTCACTGGAAAGGGCCGATAGCTCATTGCGCAGACAAGAAATCAGTTTTCTTGAAAAGTTAAAAAGTAAATATTAATATTCAATAAATTGAAATTTATATGTACTTTAAAAATGTGAGAAATTAATTAATAATCAGCATTAACATCAATATAGGCGAAATCACACCAGTAAGATTTATTGATAATTCACTGCAGCAGAACTGTTTAGGTGTGTACTGCAAGACCCCAAGTAGAGATTCAGACTGTTAGCTTGCTTTTATTCAATGAAACGCCCGGTGAGATTCTAGCAGTGTAGAAACGCCAGCAATATAAGCCAGTGTCGAAGAGATCCACAAAACGTTATGCCAAGGTAAGGTCCCGTCAATTGTCGTCAATGTAATTGTAAGAAAGAAACGATTGCAATAAAAATAATGCTGTAATGAAAAGTAAAATTGATGTCGCCTGTGGATGCCTAGATGTGAACTTGACTCTAATGTTGCCATGACTGCATTACCAATAAATACATTAAAGTTAGTTCTTCGCAACCAGTTACGTAATGATTATTACGAAATGCGATTACTTATTCCGAACGAGGCCAGAATATAAGGCTTTGCTGGGGTAGCGGGTGTTCGAAATAGCTTGTTATTCTTAATTTTTGGTGTTGGCGAGCCTTACACGTCCTGCACATATTATGTATAGTAAATTGGTTTTGACGTTGAATTGATAGACTTTAGTTGAAGTTGACTCTACCACTAGTTGAAGAAGCATACACATGAGAGATTGAATCGTCAATCAGTTAATCCGTTTTTGACCAAATAAATACTGGGTTTCAGACGAATTTCCGGATCCTACTTCTGACCAGTCAGTAAGGAGGAAACGCAGACGCCTATGGGGTTGCACCTTTTAATTGTGCTAAATTTTGCGCAACCTCCGGGCCCTACATAATCGTCATGCTAAATACACAAATTCCTGTGTTAGTTCCGCAGAAAGCAAATTGGTGGTTATTTACAAGTAGTCGTCTTAACATTACCAATTTACCTGTTCCAACATTGTTCAAGTGATATCGCCTTCGACTGGAACTCTGTACCGCTGGAGGATTTCAGGCAGGCACGCAAAACAAAACGCCATTGCGGTACATCTCTTAAATCAGGTAACTGCGTATCGAGTCCGGTTCTGCTGCCAAAATGATTGCTGCAATGTTGTTGGTCGACAGTGAGGCGTCGTCGCTTAACATTTGACAACTCGTTTGTCAGCGCACTATCTGCATTGATAGCGAGATTAGCATTACCTTCTTCGAGATCAGTCAGTAATCGTGATAGAATTTCCAGCTGTCGGGAGCCAATAAAATCGCCTAATTTGTCGTTTCGTAATTGATCGGTCGGTTTGTCCGATAATGCAATCAATTGATCGCGCCACTGACGACAAATCGAAGCCTGACGCCGATTGATTGGCAAGCGAATACATGGACTAGCGTAAGATTCTTCGGCAGCATTATTGACACTTGGTCGCTTTCTGTCTGCGGGATGATAGGCTAAATTTGACATCAAGTGGCTTAACAAATGCGGCTGAACTACGAGACTGGCCAAGAACTGACGCGGCGAAGGCGTTGACACGCCAATTACATCAGATAATTGTTGCTCAGCTTGCTTGCGGAGACTGCCATCGACAAACTCTGCGATGCACGATTTCGTGTACTGTGCAAGTAAAAATGCAATGCAATTCGAGACAATACATGATTTGTGTAGGCAAGAAAGAGAAACCTAGTTGAGATATTATCTTACTAAGCATGATTTCTATTGTTGATTGCAAAATGGAAAGAAAAATACATCAAATTGGTTTAGGCACGACTATTAAGCCATCTTCCACTAAAATTCAAATATTACTAAAATATGAACACACACGTCAATCAGGATCGCTTACGTGATTAATCGGTTTATTAGCATTCGTCACTGTGTGTGGCTGTTCATTTGGTCCATAACTATCATTGTGGCCCTACAAAGAGCAAATTGTCACATCCCGTATTTCATGATAATCTACTTATGTCTGGCAAAAAGTGTAACAATAAAAATTGGTTTCTGGTTATTCAGTTAAATAAAATCGCTCGACAAGAATTCTACCAACCGACAACACGAAAAGAACATCAGGACTCCACGACAGCCGCCTACACTATCAAACGTATCTGATTTCGGGTTTTCTCCAGTGAACGTGAAGGCTCTTCTTATTTAATTGTTTAACTGGGCTCTCGTTGTGCAAACACTGACACAAGTTCGTAGAGATTCGCATAAGCCTGTCTGATTAAAACTCATAAACATGAATTAGAAAACACAACCGCGGTCAGACAACCAGGATGGCAGCAAAAGAATGGGGGCAGCAGCCAGTAAGCAATAGCTTATTTGTTTTCTTAAAACAGGATCTTATGCTAATATTGAAAGGAGCACATTCCTAGTCGAATTGAGTAGCATTTGTGCATATAGTTGGGCTTTTTGTTGCTGAACTTGATCGAGTTAAGTCGCATGCTAGACCCAGTCGGTTTGGAACTAAATAATTTGGAATTTGAATTGAGAAATAAATCATGTATGCAAGTATAGCTTTGTTGTAAAGCATTTACAAATAGCAAATGAGATTTTACCTTTCGTTCATGCTGACTTTGGCTTATCCTTCTAGTCCTATTTGAACTAATTAGTTACTTGCATTTATATTAGTTCTCCGCATCAAAAGTCACGCATCCCACGGAGAATTCCTTGCCGATGTAAGACACACAAATGCAATTTGAATCTATTTTCCATACCATATTAAGTGGAACTCAGGAGTTCTACATTCTGTGTATCACCAAATCTGTTTATATTTTAATTATCAGTAAATGTATGTAAAGATGCATGCCAATGAAAGCATGAAAATGTTAAGCTAACTTGTTTACAAAACCCGTGAATGACTTAGACACGTAAATTCTCGATTAAAGGTCGTTCGCGATAACAAAAAAAAGGTTAATAGTTAATTTAGAGCATCGATTATTCGATACAAATCTGAGGATGTCAGTTTGAATATCTTTATCCAATGCTACGTATAATTTCCAAAGCATTGGAACGAAATCGATACCATCGGTAAAATGTATTATGCTCCTTCTGCAATCATTTCATTAAAACAACTAACCAATATAGCATCATTTTGGTGCTGCCGAGTTAAGTACACCTCAGTAAGTATTCTTCGTACAGCCCAAAGAAGGTTCTTAATTTTCAAGTCAGCGCCGGAGCTGTCATCCTCATCCGGTGTATTGTCGTGTGAAAATAGTTTAATAAGCTGTTGGCGGTTTCTTTTTTGCGTGACGCTTAATCGGCTTTTTCTGGCTGGAAGTTTAACTACGCCGGATTCTGCGATTTCTTGTTCAAGCAAGAGTTGATCATCAGTCTGAACGCTAGTTTGCAGAAGATGCAACAAATTAGGAGCCATACTGACCAAAGCTGAGAGAGGCGGTCGCTTAAATGTCCATGGTGGAGGCATTATTTTTTGTGATTCAAACTTTATCTCGATGTCAGGCTGTAGTGATATTGAATCAGAGGCCGACATCCAGTCATCTCCCGATCTGCCCTGACATAGTCCAATATGAAAGCTTGCCAGTTGATTGGCTAACCAAAACGGTAATTCATCGAGGTGATTCTCTGACATTTGTCCGTCGCCGTTCTGGGCATTGGGCAATGTTGCCTGGTGAGATGCGATTAGTAACCTCGAAACATCGTCTACGTTGAGTGAAAACTAAAAGAAAAAAATGAAAAAGTTTAAAGGAAATTTTAAATAAATAAAACAAATAGTGGTAGTAGTAGCAGCGCACATTTACCAAGTGACCTATCATGCTTAAGATTGTTGACACATTGGCTTAAAATCGGCGGTTTCTGGCTAGTCGCCCCAGTAGCCTTATCATGAATTACCCGGTAATAAAGAGAAAGTTATACAAATCTTGAAGCAATTTACGAAACAACTTGTAAATAGGTATTCCATGCCTAATAAACACATTAATCACGCTCAAGCCTATTACGCAGATGGCTGTCAGAATTGTTTACGCAATGCTATTGCATCAAGGAATGAAAAGAGGAAAGCAACTGACGGCGCTACCTCAAGAGTAGCAACGCAAAATTCATCAAAGGTATACGCAAAGTGGACAGCCTACTGGATTTGTGCGTTCTCAGCCGATACAGTGGAAGAAAATGAATCTTTGTTCCATTTGAGAGTTAATTTTTGTGGGACAAATCTCCATTTACACCATTTTCTAGCGAAGACACGAAACTAGAACGGCGTGCTAAAAATGTGAAGGTTGCTTTTGAGTTTAATGGAGTTTGATTTTTGAAATTTTACTTCATACGATGCCAACGTCTTACCACACAGCGTGGCCATGTAGACAACCAACGCTTGTCTAAGCCTGACACATACAGTGAAACAAAATAGCGACCAATGTCGCAAGCTTTAAAATTAATTTTTAGCCAGTAACGAAACAGGTAACGAGCAACACTGATGGCATGCTATCAAGAAGTTTTCAGCAGCATCAAAACGATAAACTATTCAAGCTGTATGCACTGATTCCTTGTCAATGGAGTACTGATGCCTCAATTTATTAAGTACAGTTCATCAAAAAATTAAAATAGTAACAATTCGTAACGAGATTGAAAACGAAGCTCCTAACTCCGACGTGTAAAAAAGACTTGGAATCCTATGAGAAACTACGAAGCCATATAAATGGATGTCCTATCCTCAGAGCCTACACAAACTCGTGGCTGCGATTTAAATCTAAATCTCTTCTTAATGAGTAAGATAGAGGTAATTGTGCCCATACACAAGAAAGCGGACATGCGTTGCGTTTTAATATATTCCTTAAAAGGAATTTGCGTTAACGTAGTGCTTTCACCTTTCGAGCTGATAGCAAAATTGACCGTCGCGAGACAATTGATAGCCCTCGTATGTCGGTAACTTCTTGCTTCCTTTACATTTCTAGGTGCACAGCTTGTTTTTTATTTGATTGATGAGTTCTAACTGGTCTCATGACACTGAAGCCATCCTTACACTGGTTGTCCGGAAATGTTTGTGAATTAAGATTTTCCGATTTTTTCAGAATTTTAGGGACTTCATATCCAGTCTCTTCTTCAGGGTTAGCAAGACCGATCTATTTATATTTATTTTACATCCTAGAGTATTTTTCTTGACTGTCCCAACATCCAGTCTTAATAACTATTCTATTATAATACCCACAACACCCCCCGTCCACACACACACACACAACCCATACATATACGCCTATCCGTGATGTCACACTTTTTAAAATTTATTTTCCGGACGCGTAGAAGAATCACCAAAATTTACATTTACATTGCATTCGTTGCGTTGATATATCGGTCTTCCAGAATATTTTGCGATTTTCTTCCATATTAAAAAAGGACGCATCATTGACATAAATTCAGCATTTCCAATTAATTTGTAATGTTTCCTAAATTGGCCAGCTGTGCAGGCCAATTTAATGATGCCATTTTGTTAAGTGGAAAGGAAGACGAACTAAAACCAGCCGTAACTGTGCTGAGGAAGCGAAATTCTGAACGGATTAAAGCTGAATGGTAATACAATTCATTATGACCTAGATTTATCTAAAGCCTAACCTTTTGTCAAACGATGGTATGCGGTTAGTTTTCAATCAGTTAATCTATTCAATACATTAAATCAAGTTTGCGAGCTTGAAGTAAACACCAATTCCATTGTATTTAATCAGTCGTCGAACAACATAACAAAACTACCGCCAGCCGCAACGCACTGAGGCGTTTCGACCTTCCTTGATCATCATCAGAGTACGACGGCAAACTGACTATCGAGGATCAAACCGCATTGAATATATATGGAAATCAAATTTAGATATGCGACTCTCACCTCTAGCAGTCTCGCATACATTGAACTTGACTGGAAATGTCGGCTGCACAATTTCTATGCAGTCACGAACATATACTGATTGTAGCTTTCGCCACATGCATATATAGGCAATACAATTTAATAATAATTGATTGCGGTAGTTTTGTTATGTTGTTCGACGACTGGTTAAATACAATTGGGTTGGTGTTTACTTCAAGCTCGCCAACTTGATTTGAATAATTGTTACCATCAACCGCACAATCAATTATTGTAAATTTGTATTGCCTATATATGCATATGTGGCGAAAGTTGCAAGCAGTTAATGTTCATGACTGCATAGAAATTTTGCAGCCGACATTTTCAGTCAAGGCCAATGTATGCAAGACTGCTAGAGGTGAGAGCCGCATATCTAAATTTGATTTCCATATATATTCAATTCGGTTTGATCCTCGATAGTCAGTTTGCCGTCGTACTCTGATGATGATCATGGAAGGGCGAAACGCGTCAGTGCGTTGCGTCTGGCGGTGGTTTTGTTATGTTGTTCGACGACTGGTTAAATACAATGGGATTGGTGTTTACTTCAAGCTCGCAAACTTGATTTAAAGAATTGTTACCACCACCCGCGCAATCACTTATTGTTAAGTCTATTCAATAGTCCTGGTAACACTCTACATACAGACTTCTATCCAGATATTAACGCCTTTCTTCATCTGCATTGGACAAGTAATGCAAACCAGAATGAAACCATCCGTACAATTGTCATAGCACCAAGTCTATGGTATCACGCGAAGCATACTGCTCACACCACTCGGCGCCTCTAAGACACAAGTGAATGATTGTCAATGCTGACATCTGCTCAGCTTTGTGGATAGATGCATACGCTCGGTTTGGTTAGAATCAAAATCAGCGTGGTGCCAACCGGCGTTACTCAAGTGCCGAATTTACAAATTCCGATTATTCTCTTTCTAGATCACACTGTTTTCGTCATTTCGTACGTACAGTTCTAGATAAATCAATCAGCGAACTTCAACTTCTTGAACTTTGTCAAATTAAACTGGCCAAATCATACACAGCGAATGTTTGTTTATAATACCATCACATACAGCTAGTGAAAAAAAGTCAAGAATAAATTGATAAAATTTGACTAGCCAAAGCGCAAATGCGGCAACCTTAAAGCAGAGGTGACATTGTGAAATAGCTATGAGAAGAGACAAGAATAAACCTTTCAAAAGAAGGAAATAACTATACAGGCACTGATACAATAAGCCTACTTCATTAATAAGTGCCAACTCAACGCCTCTGTTTCGCATAGCTCTAGATAACCCACAACCATGCGAACCTCCGGCGACGATCGACATTGTTGCTCCTGAGTACCCAGTCTCACTGTTTTTCACTGAAACTGCTACCGCTTCATCTACGGTTAGTATCAGCCGGAAGTCGGGATGTGGCCGAATCCTGTCCGCCTCAACCCTCTTTGATGGTGTTGCATCGCAATCATAGCCCATTGAAGTGAGGCCACCACGCTCAGTCAGCACAAGATCACCTCCAGGCTCAAGTAAACTGTTCAGCCTATCCAAAACTGAAGGACTGGTAACAAATACACACATGAAAGAAGAATGCTGAAATTAGGCGGCTGACGGTATTTAGGCCATGCTGTGCGACTGATTAAATTGATTGAGATTAGTGTCTATCTTAAGATGAAAAACTTAATATAGAGAACTGTTATCACCATTCTAATATTCAATGTTAATTAACTTTATATTTTATAAATGTGTGGCGAAACCTGCAAGAATGTATTGTTTGTGACTGCACATACATTTTTCCGATGACAGTTCCAGTGAAATTCAATGTATGCGCAACTATCAGATTTGAGAGCCGGCTCTGATTGTCCATACAACATATAGGCATTGCGGTAGAATACCTCTTATCCAAATTGCATTCGTTCTCTGGAGATGATCATGTAAGATAGAAATGCGTCAGAGTACGTGTGACTGACGGAAGTTTTGTCCGTAGCCAGAGAAATTCTAGCCTGACGACCGGCGAGCACAAGCTGGACGATTGACAGCATGGACCACACCGGGTCTAATAAGGCACAGTCATCATACCGTTTCATTTGACGCCTCGATTTTGGCTCAACTACGCAGTAACACTTAGTGTGTAAAACACGCAAGGCAGGTTTCGGCTGCTGAAAGAAATTTTGGCCACTGGCATCTGGGCAGATAGTGCTCGTTATTAGCTTTGGTTTGCAGCCTATCTAAGAGAAGGAAACACCAGAATACAAACCATCCTTATCAAGAAAGGGCGATCTTGAGTTCCTTTTGCAGCTCATATATGACCAGGAAAAGCTACGAATTATAATGATTATATACTGTATCGGCCGACACGCAGTATGAAAACGGTTGCCTTATCCGCTAAGTCACGCAGGGCGGATAATCGAAATAAGGTTACTGAAAATACCTTTACCTTCTATTCGGCTTCCTTTGCTTCCCTTTCCTATTCTCGATCTAACAGTAACATTCTTTCATGTGCTACGAATATAGCGGGTGTTGACAAATATCGAAAATAGTTCAAGTAGAATCCTATTCATTAAACCTAGGTTAGGTTTTAACGACGGCGCATTTAATGAGTGAGCACTAAAATATACCGTACGATAAAAAGCTCATGCACGTACATTGGATAAATTGGAAATCGATGTGTGTTGCGTATTTCATTGTTTATGACGTGATACAGAGAAAAAAGAAAGGAAGCTGTATTGCCGATGCTGCCTTGCCTTAAAGCTAACTTAATCATATTGGTGCTGTGTAGAGGTTTAGTTTGCATCAAATCTGTGTGTTATCTAAAAAAATATACCCAAAGTAACTAAGTACACTCCCTCATAAATCTCACTAACAATTTGTGTGCCTAACTTATTATTTTTGTCGTTATTTACAGAAATTTTATTGTTTTTCTCTTATTATTGCATTGAAACCTTAGAAGATATTTGCTTTTGTGTTACTGTGCATGATTATGATGATGTTTTGTTGTTGTGCTGTTGGTTATGTAAAATTGAATTTGTGTTTCTCTCAAGTTCTCAAACTAAATTTAGGGAATTGTTTATAGCATGAATTCGTTGGTCCTACCACTAAATGCGCAAGTGGTATAGAAATGAACATTTCTTTAATTAACCTGAGCACCACATTCTGAAGCAGACGTATCCAGGTTCGTGCGCTGTCCACAGCCATTTCTGTCCAGTACGTGATGAGTTCCTAATACGGACGAAACCGGCCTACTGGATAAATTTACTATAATCAAGGTTGCGAACATGATATAAATACCTGACCCATTAAGTACTAATACTTTTCAGTTTAAACTATGAATTTTATTGTGTAGAAATGGTAATTCATCCAGTAGACCGCTTTCGTCCTTACTGGAAACTCATCACGTGCTGGCCAGAATTTGCCGCGAACAGGGCTCGAACCTGGGTATGTCTGCTTCGGAATATAGTCCTCTAACCACTGAGCCACTCTGCCACATACTGGCAAATGTAAATACTTAATGAGTCAGGTGTTTATATCAAGATCACAACCTTGATTATGGTAATTGTTATCTACGCCCGCGCAACCAATGTTCGTTTAATACGATCGAATGTTTGTGAGGCTGGTCCAGTAGATTTTTTGACTTGCCTGGAGGCTATTAAACTGTTGTTGGGTTTTTTTATTCGTGGTCAGTCGATTAAAATATCATGTTGTTAAAACATTTTGAATGTTTAGGCCAGTAAAGTTTCGGCGTAGTGCTGGATCGTACCGATGAGCCGCTAGTAGGCACGAAATGCATGCGTTCCTAAAGTTACAATTTCCGATCTTAATGACTTTGGCGTAGAGGACAGCCTATTTGAACCAATATATTACTAGGTCAGTTATACCTAATGCACGCAATTCAAAGGTGCAGTCCATTTTAAACAATAACGATTTAAGTTTGCCAAACGTTTCCTTCAGCTTTTTGTAGGTGCGCGTGATGCTCAAACAATTACATCCATATTCATTTATTAAACTGTAACAGAAGAACTAGTATAAAGTATTAAAAACGTGAAGAAAATTCTTAAAACACTGAAACAATTCATGCAACAAAAACCCTCAAATAATAAACGTATATAATTCACTAACCTTGCTAACTGAGCATGCTCGAGAACCAGCCAGTGTCCCTGACGCACAGCGGTTACCAGTGGGCTGTCACGCCAGACAAAACAGCCCCCCTTTTCTGTCTGCTCAAATGAACCCAGTAACTCGGTAGCATCTGCTAGCGGACTCAAGCACATGGTGAAAAGTTTGCGAGGGCTATCTTCATATTCTGCAGACGAGATCAGAAATTCTCCTCGAGGCATGATGACAGAGGCCAAATGAGCCAATGATCTTTTGCCTAGGGAAGGTAAAAGCCGTGTAAAAGAATATATTTTGGTAAATGAAGTGCAGGATGAATGACTGGACCAATTAATCCTTATCTCGCACACATACACATAAAATACAGGAGGGGAATCCAGAAAATAGTATTTTCTTGTATACAGATATTACCAAATGCATCGCACAATGTATGCATCTCTGCTTCAATCGCAAATCATTTACAAAGTAAAATAATTATTTTCCAAAATGCAAAGGAAATAAAGCTCAAGGGATAAACCAAATTTGACTAATTTATAAGCGTTAAGAAATAAATATATTAGTGTAAGTATGTATTAGGTTTTGCGAACCTAGTAGTAAACCTAATACATACTTGCATATATATTAGCTCTTCGCAACAAACAGTATTTAAGTATATTAGTGGTTTGTCGCTCTAAAATTACAAGACCATCATAAACATTTTGTTTAATCAAACAGGAAAAATGACACATTGCGCGTTTAAATCATGTATTGAAACTAAAAAAATCCTTATTTCTGGCTCGGCGCCCGGAGGTATTTCTCGGAGTTTAAATCGCCTCTTATACACACTTGTCGTCAAGCCATTAAAACAAACCCGATGGATAGCTGGAATCTCAGAAAAGGTAGATCACCAATCTCGTAACCTGATAATATTATTTGGCAAATCGACCATGCTGTATAATACATTTTCTTTAAAAGAGAAATGAGAATTAGCAATAAGCTATGATATATATGTATCAAATACTATCTAGTGGAAATGTCTGTCTAATTCTGTCCGCCGGAAACCAATGTGTAGGAGCCAGACCTTTGCTTTCATATCTGTATACGTCTAATAGAATTAACTTTTTATTCTAACACACGATTACAATATTTTTGGTTTAAATATATGATAGGATATAGGAAATGGCTAAAAATTGAGTTTGAGATAAATCGTACCTGAGCCAGGAGGTCCGACCAGTATAGCCATCCAACCCATATCCAATACTGTGAGCAAACATTCCAAAGAGGTTCTGTGTGAATCCAATAAACGTAGATTTAGTCCAACTGGAATTGTTGAGTTGATTGGTATAGCCTCCGCGTTTTGCGCATTTTCTTGATCTCGACCCGATCCAACTCGATTGAGTTTGCACGTTTGCCAGCCTTTCGAGACAGCAAGCTTTTTGTCGCCACTCACATGGTTGAAGTAGCAGAGTCCAACACAGACGCTAATTGCTGAGTCTTGTTCGCAGCTGGAGACATCGCTGTTGCCATCCTTGGCGAAACCAGAACAGGTGTAGTGGTGCACAACTTGTAGTTTACCCGATGGATGGTAGTAGGGTGCTGGTTGTTGAGCGTTCGAAAACATAATTGAAGGGGGAATACTGTTTCTCGAGGACAACGACTCGCCAAAGAAATCTGTGCACACAGAGTGCCATAGTTTAAAGACCTGCCCAATAGATAGTTACAAACAGAATAAAGAGAATAAACAGTTAAAAAGGACAAATTTCGGATTTCGTAAGCTTTCGCAGGCCATGCACGAGATGTGTAACAGCTCAGATTAATTCGCTGACACAGCCAAAATCAAATTCAAATTTCATACGCTGAATCAATTAAAGCGCGCAAAATTCCATTTACCAATGGCGTGCAACTTCGCACCTACTTATGCACGGTGCAACTACCATGCCCCACACTTCTGCTCTGTTCGTTACGGATGATTGCTGTCGCTTTCTCCACTTGACTGTCTACCTGTGCCGGCTTCTGGACTTGAGTTTACCACGCTGTCATCTCGTCGCTTAGTCTTCAGTCACGCCAATCTTTTTGTTTCTGCACAACTAGTCTTATGTAATCGATTATATATTAATCGGAATTATACGTGTGCCAACCATCACGGTGTTGGCGCAGATCTTCAACAAGACAATTCTTAGCCTTTGAAACAGCAACTCACCTATCCGGTTTCAAAAACTCTACTTATTCCGGTGCATCCACACAAAGGATCAGTTTCCTCCTTAGCTGACACTCCTTAGGAAGAGCTATAATTGCTGCACTCATCTTCATATGCAATCAAAGTCAAATTTCACTCGGAATGACGGACGAGTCATACAGTGCTAGAGAATTAGACTTTTGGTGGTTAGCAGACCATCATGTAACATTGAGTACCTTTTCGTTTTGATTTGATTGGTCTTAGTGAGCGCCGTGATCATTTTATTCAAAAACTTTTTAACGCATTATGTAGAGGTGATTTATGACATATAAGGGGGTGCTGGATAAATTTGTATAAAAAATGAACGAAGAGGATCAGCTAGATAGGAAGTTAACTTACATAAAAAGAGAGAAGGTGGCTCAGTGATTAGAGCACCAGATTCCGAAGCAGACATGCCCAGGTTTAAAGCTTGCTCAAGGCCAAATTCTAGATAAAACGTGAAGAGTTATGGATAAGGACGAAAATGGTATAGTGGATGAACTATCATTTCTATATTATACAATGCTGACATATATATATATATATATATATATATATATATATATATATATACGTAACCTTCATTTAACCAATTGTAATCACCGCCCGTGCAACCAATGCTCGTTTAATTATACCGATTAGTAACCAGTAATCATTACTTGTAGGCGATAACGAGGCTGATTTTGTTCAAGATGACATGTTTATATCCTTCTGGCCTTATATTAACGGAAGTATTACTATGTACGATTTACACGATAAACATAAAAACGTGGAAACAAGCGGGATGAAGAAATAATCGCCATCCCCTTGTCAGAGTTTTCTGTACTCATGGAAAATTTCGACTTAGAGAATCTGAGCACAATAATCAAGTCGATATTAGATACTCGCGAATCTGCTAGTTCCATGGGACTAAAGGAATACGCACTTCTGTAAAATCCTTGGATAATGAAGAAAACCCGTGCACGGTGCTGTCATTGCTGAATTTTAATACGCAACTTCCTGTTGCGGAATAATTCATAGCACTCGTATGTCGGTAAAATCTTGATTCCTTTACATTTTCAGTTGCACAGTTGGTGTTGTTCATTGATTGATTGGTTCTCAAATGTCCCGTCACTCGGAAGCCGTCCACAATTATTTTCTCTGAAATTGTTCGAAAAAATCGGAAGAGATTAGTTCACGTACAATTTCAGAAAAACTAAATGTGGACGGCTTCAATGTGACAGGACAAGTAATAGCCCATCAATCAAGTGTCAACACAATCTGTGCACCTGAGAATACAAATGAATCAAGGTTTTAACGAGCTACGAGTGCTATCAATTATCCCGCAACAGCACGTTGTGTATTAAAATCCTGAGATGATGCCCAACAGGCGTTGACCATAACAATAGGGGAAAAGCCCGGATCTATCCCGCTTTACGTTGTTGGATGAATCGGGGCGACATTGGTTAATGTTTTTGGGACCAATAAATGAGAGGCCATTACGCATCAATGAAACAGCGTAATGCACTCTACACCATCGAACAAGATAAATCCAGTCACTTGTTCGTGACATGTGAACGCAAATTGCAGGAGGTTGTGGCCTAGGCGTGTGGTTGTCAAATTGAAGTTGGGCAGCTGATTACCGATCTTCCAAGTGATTGGTTAATATGAAAACTAATAAGCACTTTCTAATAGTCTCGAAATTATATTATTAAGACCGCCGCCTGCTTGACTTGACCTCATTATTGAGAATGGAGCAGTTGTTCTTGCATGATTGGCTTAACTATGCCATCGCCAAGTGTAAATGAGCCTGCAACATGAGAGCGAGTCGGCTATAGGATGATGGAACAATTTGTGGCCGTTTATCATTTGTTTGGCCACTACATACAACATTTAAGAACTACTGAAAGTAATTGCTCTTTGTTGCGCAGTGCAATCATTATATGTAACGTATTCGAGATTTTCTCTCATTTCCAAGTACGCCTTGAGTTCAGTTTTGTGGTATCATCACTCCGAGGCACTGAATATGTAGTTAGATCTAACCTTGGCTGTTTGAATTTTCGGTACCTCATTTCCAATACCAATTTCAGTAATCTAATAACTCAGTACACCGAGCATACGACCATATTTAAGCAAATATATAAGAACCAATGTCAGATCAGCTTAGAAATAACTTGATAGATTTAACCTATCATTATCATCATAAAAGGAATTATATTAGAATTAACAGCATAACAGCATAACATTTGTAAATAAGAAAAAATATTTATTTATTCGTTTTTACGACAAGGAGCAATTGAAAATACACTTACGGTTACTGTTTGTTACCTATGCGGGATAAACTAAACGCCTAGGACCAAACGGGTGCATCAAAGCACTGCGCATTCAGACACACAGTATACACGATCATTTTAGACGAATCGAGGTCCACCAGTTCTGCCATTCGCGTCGTAATTTATAGAAGGCAGTTCTAACTTGTGCAATTTACATACCATCTCGTTATTGCTATAGCTCAACAAATAACGGAACCTATTTAGTACCTATCAATCTTCATCTTGATGATACAGAGTTGAAATTAATCATGAGTGGTTCCAAAGCAATAGCTTACATATTGATAGTGGAAATTTTAATGCCGAAAAAGAGGGAAGGATGGATGCCAATCTATTCAAGGTGGTCTAGAAAGGGTAACGATAGTCGAATTATAAAAAAAATAAACATCTGCGTAGTCCAGATGTGTAAATTTATCGCTTGGAAGGACTTCAATGCCAGCATCCATAATGTACGGAAGCGTAAAGTCTATAATGGCTTTTAAAGTAGAGTTTAAAAAACCCGGAGATTTTGCGGATAAGAAGAGAAAGGAAACAAAGTGACTGTATTTTTACCTGCATCCGGTCAAACTCTGTTCTGAAGCGTTCTGCATAAAGTAAGTGTACGAAAAGACCCGGATTAACGTCATCCTCATCATCCGCATCTTCACTCGCAACAAGAGTAGCATCTTGAATCTGTTCATTGTTAATAGCAGGTATGATTTTTTGCTTCACTGATGACGAAGTTTTATGACAAGTTTTATTCAATATTCCTATTTCATTATTCCTGTTTTTATACTTGACCATCAAGTCACACCATCTGGTCAAATCGCGAAGATTGAACTCCCAAGGTCCGCCAGAATTGGCAAATTCATGTCTGTGGTGTACAGCAACATCAATCTTAGTTAAAAAAGAAATAAACCAACCAAAAGTATTATGTCATGCATCACTAGTTCTAGATCTAATGTAATAAAAGCCAAACAACAGACAATAGGACGATTTAATTGGCGCAATAGTGCATTATTAGTCAATGTGCATAGTAATTTCCGGCCTGATGTCCGTGGGCTCTCGTCCGACGAATCGGCGACACTATCACGAAACCTGGAAGTGCCAAATTACCACAATTTTCTTTCCACTGAAGGAAGTAATTATACCCTACTCGATTCTGCTGATGACTGTCAATATCTTTCGTGCTAATAAGCAGTAGCTGCAGGAAAAATGTACTCTTATCTGCACACATAAACAGAGATCTACGCCTCTCGGACATTGACCTCCATCGCATTTTGTTATCAATTTGGATGCACAAGCCAAAAGAGGCAGCTTGCAGTTCCCATTGCGCATGGTGGCGAGACATATACTTTGCTACTAAACAAGTACCGTTGTTGGTCACCTTCATCCATACTTTCGTCGAGTTACGCACGTAAACATCAACCATATTGTCAGAAGAATCTACTGAAGCCGTATAATTTACCTTAAAAAATTCAAATGTATTTAATGTATGCATATATGTAAGCATGTTTGTACGTGCAAATGTGAGTATATGAATGCGTCATGTGCTATATATATATATATATATATATATATATATATATATATATATATATACACGCATTTATGTATGAATGACTGTATGTGCGTATGGAGATATGTACATACGAATGCATGTATGCAAGTACGAATGTATAGATTACAGTATACACATGTGAATTCATAGGTATTTAAGTACGTATTTACGAATGAATACATGAGTTTCTTTTTGAAAATATGTATGCATGAGTGAATTTTTATGTGTATTTGTGTATTTATGCAAGTATGTGCATGCATATATGTAAGTATGTGTGCATGTATTATATATGACTCAAACCACTATGGCTGACGGATGTTACTTGTCAAAAATAACTCTTCTTAAGGGAACTGGAATCGCTTTCGCTCCCTCTCTTAGTAAAAGTAGTCCTGCCAAGTGTTGGATAGGAGGACTTTGGATGTCAGATGCTACTTGTAGCGCGTTCCATAGATTTATTGACAGTATCAATAATTGAATCATATCAATGCCTTACAGTCGTGACAAATTTATATATATATATATATATATATATATATATATATATATATATATATATGAAATTATGCGTGCAAGGTTTGATGTAATTATAAATGTGTGCCTGTGTGTACGTATGTTTGTATGTATATGCAATCATTTTTACATGCGTTTATATAAGCATTCTTATTTGATCGTAAATGTAGGTAAGTTCACTAATAACATTTATCAATCATATTTTGCTGCATTAGTGATTTGATAAAAAAATTCTCTGGAAACCAAGAAACTAGGTTACTTGACGTGTTAAGTGCAGAACAGTATCAATCACTTATTTACCTCTGTATTGAAGTATATCATGAGCTGCAATGTCTTGGTAGAAATACTCGGATACAGCGTGCTCAAGACAAATAGTTGATCATCGCGCGTCATCGATTGCAAGTAAACCTTCAAACGGAGCAGGAAAATATCAGAACAGGCAACAAAAACATTAAGGGATATTTTCAGCATAATTTCAATTATAAGGCTAATTTTGTGCAATTTAATACGAAGATCAAAGTGGTATGCATCAACATCATGTACGATGCCATGATTACGACGAAGAAAAAAACAGGCAGTGCCCGAATATGAAGCTTTTGTTAAAGTACCAGAATGCAAGAACGTCATTTTTCTCCTTTTTGGATAATTATAGTCTATAATTTCCAGGTGCACCGACTAATGGCATTCATTAATGGGTTCTCATTTGCCTCTTCCCTTCGAAACCCCCCATCAGCTGCTTGTCTGAAACTGACGTTGGAACAAGATTTCCCACACTTTATTCCCCGAATTTTCGTGACATCTTGTTCCAACGTCATTTTGAGACAAGCGGCTGATGGAGGGCTTCACAATGAAGGGAAAAGTGAGAACCCATCAATCGAGGCCAATAATCGGTGCATCTGGAAATGTAAAGGATTCAAGATTTTACAGACCTACGAGTGCTATCAATTTTCTTGTACAATAAATATGCGGTGAAATCCACAACAAGGAGAGCACTGTGTATCACAACTCAACATTTAATTCTAGTCTACTTTTGCTTTCATTAATTTGATACTCATCACAGAATCATCATTTTTTGTCTAAAGAACATGAAGCAGTTACGTTTATTTTGAGTCTGAAATTTAAATGACTATCATCTGTGCTGGTCATTTTTGACTAGGCTAAAGTATGAGATTGAATAAAAACAATTTTCTTAAATAATTAAACGAAAAATGGTTGAGCGAGCAATAATAAAAATATTTAAATCAATGTTTCGATTTTGATATAAGCAACAGTCCCAATATCTCCAAACATTTTTCAATAGAAACGAAGCACTGTACAGGTTCAAGCCCTAACTACGGCGAGTTCTGGACAGTAATTAAAGAGATCTCAATAAGGATGAAACCGGTCTACTGGATGAATTGCGTTCACACCATAATAAAACAGCACGTTTATATTAAAAATGTATGCATATATTAGAATTGGTGTTCATATCAAGGTCGCAATCTTGATTTAAATAACTAGGTTTCTTAAATGATCAGGCCAATTACTAGAAGCTGTACAATATGTTACAATTTTTGGTGGCAGTCGGGATAATTGGTGGATTTAACAATCGTTGATTGCGCGAGTGATTGAAACAATACTGTAAATCAAATTTACGAGCTTGAAGTAAACACCAATCCCTTTGTATTTAACCAGTCATCGAACATAACAAAACTACCACCAGTCTCAACGCACTGCCGCGTTTCGACCTTCCTTCATCATCATCAGAGTACGACGGCAAACTGACTATCGAGGATCAAACCGCATTGAATATATATGGAACTCAAATTTAGATATGCGGCTCTCACCTCTAGCAGTCTTGCATACATTGAACTTGACTGGAAATGACGGCTGCACAATTTCTATGCAGTCACGAACATTAACAGTTTGCAGTTTTCGCCACACACACACACACACACACACACACACACATATATATATATATATATATATATATATATATATATATATATATATATATATATATATATATATAGACAATACAATTAAACAATAATTGATTGCGCAGGTGGTGGTGGAGGTAACAATTCTTTAAATCAAGTTTTCGAGATTGAAGTAAACACCAATCCCATTGTATTTAACCAATCGTCGAACAACATAACAAAACTACCGCCAGATTGCCGTCGTACTCTGATGATGATCATGGAAGGTAGAAACTCGTCAGTGCGTTGCGGATGGCGGTAGTTTTGTTATGTTGTTCAACGACTGGTTAAATACGATGGGATTGGTGTTTACTTCAAGCTCGCAAACTTGATTTAAATAAATGTTACCACCACCCGCGCAATCAATTATTGCTTAATTGTATTGTACCAGTTGTCGAACAACAAGTACTGACGCGTTTCGACCTTCTATGATCCTCACAAGATTACGATGGCTAACTGAAAAAAGAACATCAAACCGCAATTGCACCGAGCCAATCGCACAGCATAATGTTCGTGACTGCACAGAAATTGTACAGTTGACATTTCCAGCCAACTGCAATGTCTATTAGACTACTAGATGTGAGAGTCAGATTGATACCGTACTCTGATGATGATCATGGTAGGTCGACACGCGTCATTACGTGACTGACAGTAGTTTTGCTACACTGAACAACTGGTAAAATAAAATGAGATTGTTGTTTATTTCAAGTTTGCAAACTTGATTTAAAGAATTGGAGGATTTGGTTTTTGAAATTCTGCGGAATATTCCATCATTGACGAAATTTAAAATGTCACACATATGCCATTTAAAAACAATCGGATACAGTTTGCGCTTTATAAAGATAAGCAACACATCAAAGTGGTATACTTTTAAATAGATAAAAAAGAAAAACAAATTTACAAACTAACCTGGGTAAATCTATTCAGAAATGATTTTGGCAAGGCCTTTCTCCCGCCACCCTCTGAGACGGGATTTTGACAAGCAAATATTCGAGTCGTACAACCAGTCGACTTAACTTTAAATGTGGAATTCAGTTCTGGAATGAATACTTCACCACGATGATCGAGGCATGCATTCAGCGCCTCCAGCACAGACTGAGACGCCAAGTTCATCTGAGAAGAAAAAACCGAAACATTGCATGGTAGAGACAATGAATATTACGCGTAGTAGTTAATCATATATATATATATATATATATATATATATATATATATATATATATATATATATATATATATGGTACATGCCAAACTGTCTATATATTCGATCAAGAAATCTAGTACAATTCGGTCTTCGTCTAACCTATACGTCTATGCCTCACCGTTGGTAACAGCAGTCATTTATACGGCATCACTGTAGTTTCATTAATATGAACGTGCGAGTGCATATGATAGCATGAGCTCCCAATAAAAACGAAGCCGGTCTACTGGATGAAATGCCTTTTCTACACTATACAATTCTTAGTTTATCCTGGCGTAAGTAATTAATGGGCCAGGTGCTTATGTCAAGATCACAACCTTGATTAGTCACGGAAATACGCCCGCACACATATATTACGCACATTTATCTGGAAGAAATCATTATTCATAGCTATGAGATTTAAAAATAAGTAAAAGCGAATCAATTTAAACTAAAATAGTACTTATGTTATTACTTGTCTAAAAATGATAAGCGAAATCTGAAAGTGGTATTCAAAATTGATAGTCGGAATACAAAGAATAAAACATTGACGAGAATAGAGCCTAGGTGGATGAAAATAGATTAGGCAATTTAAAATATCTGGCACGCACCATATTTTTAAAGCATATATATATATATATATATATATATATATATATATATATATAATCAAATACTGTTACTGTAATTTAATTCAATAACTCATCTGCAGATATGGCTAGTTGAAAATCATACTCACGTGGATCATCGAAAGAGAATGACCAAAATTCATGAGTTGGGAAATAAATATTGAATGAAATGCGCGGTTTCGGTTGTAATGGGTATTATTTGCAAAACTGAATTAAATGCTCCCTGGCATGAATCCCGACCAATGCAGTTCTGGCATCTAACGGAAAGTGCTTAATAACACGTTTAGCTCATGTCGTCAACACAAATAATCAAATCCTGAAATTAAACTTTAATTGCATTTATCTACACTTACCAAAATATAGAAATATCTATAAAGTGTTCAAAAAGAAACATAACTAGACACAGTGCTGCATGGGACTGGAAAAACCCCATGGTGTATCTATTTAAAAATGGAAAATGGTTGCAATACCTCGTCTAGGAGAATCCAGTCACCGTTCTTCAGTGCCTCCAAAAGTGGTCCATCGCACCAGACAAACGTACCTGCTGGAGCACCTTCTGCGGGAAGATCACGACCAAACAAGTCACTTGCCTCCTGAAAAGCGAAAAGAAATTAAACAAATTTCAACGATAATTACTGGCAAAGAAACAAAGGTACTTAGGAAAAGTAATAAAAGGTGCCTACCAGCTCATAGTTACACGATGGACTCTTTCGCGAGCATAACCGAAGATGCCAAATAGCATTATTAATAACAGGTCAGCACAGTAGAATCTTCTGAAAGAATTGATTTATAGCTCGTAAAGTTAGCTGAATGAAATTGAGGCAATTCGGCGACATAAAATGAACGGGAAAATGAGAATAAATTGATTCGAAAATTTTATGTCTCAAGGTTGTTGAGGATCATTAAGGAAGTTTTCTGGCATCGGCGTCTAACGGATCGTAGACAGCCTGTAGATGTTGTGTACAAATTAATAAGTTAGTTTGTCCCGAAGGCGCCACGAAGAAAGTTACAAACTCTGGTACACGTGCGTTTCGTGCCTATTGGCGACTCATCAGTTAAAGTCCGTACTATTCTAAAAACGATATATTTTGTCAAGAAATATGTGACAAATACACGATGTAATATTCTATATTTAAGGGTATTCAAGCATTAGTAGATCCAACTTTATAGAAAATTCTAAGCCATGCGACTTCAAAACCAACTCATCATATATATAATATTTACCCGTCGTAAAGTCCATCCCCTCCTCAACGTGGTACGACGGTGTCAACCATGTCTCGATGGCCAATCGTACATGGGCTAACGGGGCTATGGCGGTGGTGTCACCAGGGCGTGGTGGATTTCCGACCGGCAATCGGATCTCCTATAAAAAGACCACATGAGCCCGACGACGGCACCATGACTCGGCGTGTGTTCCCCGCCACAAAAGGGTTCAGCAGCCACAGGATTACATGGACTCCTGGACAGTACCCCGTACTTCCGAATGGCGAATGAGCTCTCAACAGCCAACGGCAACCATGTAACTTACTGCTGCCTTGCAGACTGCGCTTGGATGTGCAAAGGCTAGAGGTGCGTCCTCGATCAAAAAGCCGAGTGGTGAGGGGACACCACTTGTACCAAATTCCCAAGAAACTCCATGAAAATGGAGCCGGCTTATCCTCCAAAAGGAGTCAGCCGCAGTAAAGTAAAGTAATATAATATTTACTATACCTGTAAAGGGTATATATACCACCGTTTCGGGACTGGATAAATTTCACCAAAATTGACAAAAAACAACTTTTTAAATTCCGGTTATACAATGGCTTCATTCAACATCAAGTATCACCTTTTGTAGTAGGCGTGACATAATTAAATGAAAAATATACTATACAGATATTAATTCTCTGCAAAAAAGATAATATATCCGCTATATGGAGTGACTTTTTTACATGTTTCAATATGGTCCGGCATCGTACAATAAAATTTCACGTACCGATGACTTATAAACACGACATTTGAGGCGGGGGGGAACACTCGATTTTCTCCGTAAATGGCGAAGATTGGAGAAATTCATCCAAACATTCGCGATTCTAATACTCACTTCGTCAGACAAATTTTCTGAGTTATTTACAAAGCTGTCGAAGTATGTAAGCCTGTTAACGATGTCCAGATTTTCACTTTGCAGATAAGGAATTGATGTGAGTGGTGTTTGATCCAGTAAAAGTATCTTAAATTAAGAGGGTGTAAATTTCATGCTGAAAAACGGAATGACGACTGCTAATCAGTTATAGGTGGCCTGAGCAGAACCTAGATTGTCGAATAATAATAAAATATGGACTGAGTAGTGAAGATTGACAAATCTTCGCGAGGAATAACTTCGACGACTGCATCTTGGACGTAAGGAATAATGTATTTAATGACATATTATAACATTAAACAAAAATAGTGAAGGAGGACATTCTTGAGGGACTTATTACAACCAATTGACACGTATTCCTTATTAGATAGAGTAAGGAAAAGGTTAGCCATCGACTCACAAATTGTTGAAAATGTCCTTAAATATGGTCGGAAGCAGATAATCGAAGCCTACAGTTTCGTGATATTCCATATCTTATATATGATGACCTTAGAAGCTTTAAACGCATCAGTACGTGCGACTCACGATACTTTTTCTGTTATACAACATTTTAAATAGAATGGATTGCATTTTGCCTCAAGTTTGCAAACTTGACTTAAAGAATTGAAATCTACATCAGCGCAATCTACAATGGTTTAATTGTACAACTGATACAAGTAGAGTGAAAGCTGTAAAAATGTCAAATTTGTGACTGCATAGAAATCATGTAACAGACATTTCCAACTAAGTAAAAGCTATGCAAAACTACTAGTGGTAAGAGCCGCATATCTAATTTGGTAAATATTCATTGCGGTTTGAATTTCATTGATCCGTCTGTCAATTTGATAATATTTAAAGAGCCTGTAAAGGGTACCAACACTATGGTTGTTAATTCAGAAACTGATACCAACACTATGGTTATGGAATAGGTACATGGTACCAAAACTATGGTACAGGCTCGGTATATATTATATAAAAGTAGCAAAGTCAAATACTTTAAACGAAGTTAGCTTCACTACTGCAGGTATATACATTCGTATAGAAGTTCGTACCGTCCCATTGTCCCACATCACTCACCCAAATATATAGTGGGTAAAGAGCATAATGTCAGCTCCTACTGATGAGTCGCCAATAAGCATAAAACGAATTCGCACATGAGATTATACATTTCGTTTATGCTGAGTTTGGTTTATTCTTCTGGTTCTATTTGAACCATTTTGTTAGTAGGTGCGCAACGCCTAATTCATAATTGCATATATATATATATATATATAAGTTCTCCGCAACAAACAGTATCTAGCAGAGAATTATATCAGCTAGTAAGAAATGATGTTTCATTGCCGCATCACAATGAAAAACATACACAATAATGTCTGAAATATACCTACATATTAAGAATGCTAATTTGTTTTGAGATTCCATGAAGTGACGGGACTCACAAGCTGTATAACCTCAAGCACTTTTGGAGCCATTTTTGAGGAAGACAGACTACTCTCTTTTTCACGTTAAAAATTGCACTGGCGATTTACGCTGATTACATAGTAAAATAGGCAATTAAAACCACTCAAAACGAAGAATGGAACACTAGTCTTATTCTGCCGTGGTCTGACAAAAATGTAAATCTGTATTTCCTCTATATGTGGTAGGCAGATGTATGAGATTTATACAGTATAGCTGATAAGCATGGCTCCAATATGTCAATCGCAATGATCGGAGTTCTTCGCACAACGGGAAATACATAATACTCGTGCAGACACAGCAAAAAATATTTGCAACAAGATAACTTACAGTAGCTTCACTAAGGTTGACTCGAATGACTTTGTGTCCAGCTAGTTTGGCTAATGCTTGCACCAAACTAGTCTTGCCTACCCCAGGACTGCCCTCCAACAGTACAGCTCGAGAAGGCAACTGAAGACCTCTAATCAGACGACGTGCATTAACTGCCGTGGTTGGGGCATCAAGCGAATACTTGATCGACTCCCCAGTCGATGTTGCGCTTCCACTGAGGTGAGGACCTTTGAGAATCGGCCATTTGTCGCGTCAAGTAAGGTTGATGGTGCCAGACAGATTATGGTTATCACAAAATGTTAACAAAATAACAATTTAATAAAGAAAATATATAAACATTGAAATTCTATCTTAAATTTGTTTACCACAACTCTCAAATCAGCTCCAAAATTAGCAATGCAGCTTCATAAAAAAATTACCTAATCGTTTAACAAAAGTACCAATTCATTTCAGTTAAGCAAACAAGCGACTAGACAGTGATATTCCCATCTTATCGAATTCGTATCAGACTGTGTGAAGATACGAAGAGCGACCTTAGGAATTAAGAGTAAGAACGCAGGGTAAAAGCTACAAAAGAAAAGACCAGCAGCATTCATTTAATGATTTTAAATGTCAAGGAAAAACTAAACAAAGCATGAGGCCATTTTTACAATTATCCAATAACAGACTATCCGTATTTTAATGCACAAAATACATCAAGTTCAATTATTAAACTGACCAATAATGGAATATAATGTATTTTATAACTTGATGCATGCTAAATACCCGCAGAACAAGTAGACTGAAATGTGAAGTTTCTGTGATTTTGTCATCGGAACAGGAAAATAAAGTTTGCTGCAGAGAGCTAATATATATGCAATTGTGTATTACATGTTGCGCACCTAGTAACAAATTAGTTCAAATATGACCAGAAGGAAAAACAAAGATCAGCATGAACTGAAGGCATAAACTCATGTGCAAATTCGTTTCGTGCTTACTGGTGAGGCAGTATTACGCACTATACTGACTAAATAGTTTGGCGAGGAATTTGGGGCGATTGGAAGAGGCAATCTACTATACGAATGTGTAAACCTGAAGTGGTGAATCGAGCTACATATAAAGTCTTCGACAATGCAAGTTCAAAGCCAAATCAAAATAAATAATATATACCGAGCCTGTAAAGGTTACCAACACTATGGTTGTCGAGTTAGTACGTGGTACTTCTTCTTCTTCTTTACTGCGGCTGACTCCTTTTGGAGGATAAGCCGGCTCCATTGATTTCATGGAGTTTCTTGGGAATTTGGTACAAGTGGTGTCCCCTCACCACTCGGCTTTTTGATCGAGGACGCACCTCTAGCCTTTGCACATCCAAGCGCAGTCTGCAAGGCAGCAGTAAGTTGCATGGTTGCCGTTGGCTGTTGAGAGCTCATTCGCCATTCGGAAGTACGGGGTACTGTCCACGAGTCCATGTAATCCTGTGGCTGTTGAACCCTTTTGTGGCAGGGAACACACGCCGAGTCATGGTGCCGTCGTCGGGCTCATGTGGTATTTTATAGGAGATCCGATTGCCGGTCGGAAATCCACCACGCCCTGGTGACACCACCGCCATAGCCCCGTTAGCCCATGTACGATCGGCCATCGAGACATGGTTGACACCGTCGTACCACGTTGAGGAGGGGATGGACTTTACGACGGTGGTACCAAAACCATGGATTTCAAAATATGCTAATTTTAACTATAATTGAGCATTACAATTAATTATAAACACCTGTTATTGAAGGAAATCCATAAACGCTACCCTTGATCGATAACACTTATCACTTTTCGCAGTAATCATGACATCCTTAAATGTTGTCTTAAATGTTGCGCACCTAGTAAAAATTAGTTAAAATAGGACCTGAAGTAAAAACCAAATTCAGTATGAACGGAAAGCATAATCTCATGTGTACATTCGTTTCGTGCTTACTGGCGACTCATCAGTAGGCCAGCGTTTATGGATTGGCTGGAGTAACAGGTGATCAGAAGTAGATGTAACTCTCAACTTGGTGATATTTAGCATATCTTGAGATCTATTGTGCGCATCATCATCATCACCATCATGAAACCATTAGTGACAGTTTCACTGCCATCTAACAATAAGAGACTTAAAAAACCAAGATATTTTTTGTTGGAACCACGTACCGACTCGGCAAATATGTTGGTGTAAATATCAGGCTCGTATATATTACATATAGTGAGTTGGTTTTGGTATGAAGTGAGCTCCTCTATTGCTGGTATACACATTAGTATAGGAGATTGTACCATCCTAATTCCTCACCCAAATAAATAGTGGGTATATGGCGTAATACCGGCTCCTAGTTATGGGTCCCCCAGTAAGCACGAAACGAATGTGCACTTTAGATTATGCGTTCCGTTCATGCTGATCTTGGTTTATCCTTATGGTCCTATTTGAACTAATTTGGTACTAGGTGAGCAACACACAAAACACAATTACATATATATTAATTTTCCGCAACAATCATAATCTGCGTGTTCTGATGACATAAGTAAATCACAAAATCCTCTATATTCCAGTATAATTGTTCTCCGGATATTCAACATGTGTTAAGTTATAAAATCTTTTTGGGCCTATTTGAACTAATTTCTTACTAGATGCGCAACACCTAATACACAATTACAATCGGAATGGGCATACAGACAGCGAAAAATACGTATTTGGATGCCTTATTGTCGCATAATCATTAAATGGGCACAGTTATGTGTGGTGTGTTAAAGATAAATAGATTGCCCAATGCTAGTGACGGCAGGCGAAATAAACTTAGAAACTTTCTATTAAAAGTTGAGAAACACGACGAAGAAAAACTTCTGGCTAGTTTATCTGATTTTAAGACGCCATTGGCCAAAGAATCCTTCAGTACCTGAAACTTTCTCATTGAGTCTAGCAAACTTGCACTCACCAAATCCTTATCCATTGATTATTTATTGTTAACTGCGCAATAAAACCAAACTCTAAATTTATAATTACATAGAATGGGTAGGTTCTGATAGTACCGTGAAGTTTAATTAGGAGTGCCTCATTTATATTTGAGTACTATTTCGCAGTAGTGTGTCTCAAGCCAATGCGGAAAAGTTTATTTGTGCCCCCAAACCACCTATAAAAAGATCTTAGAGTTTAATTTGAATCTTAATATGATCATGCTGTCTAAAAATTATGCAAATTTTATTTCCGATATTTTAAAAAGTCAAAAAAAAGAATCTTTACTGAGGCTTTATTCAAAGGTCTAATTTACTTACCAGTTTCAACAAAGAAAGGCTCGCAACCAAAGCGCTGCCCATCAGAGACAAACACAAACTGATTTCTGTCAGGAACCTTGATACCGTCTTTACCAGTTGGTCTTCTGAAGTTCGTTTTTGATAATACTTGTTGCTTCGACCTATGATTAATATCCAGATTAACAGAATCCGACGATGTCATAGTGCTCACAATGTCTTCAACAACAGTGTCAAAACACTCAGTCAACTTGACCAATGATGGCACGTCAACTTTCGACAGTCTCTTGCCAAAGTCAAAGGCCAGACGTTTCAGAGCCAATTTCGTTATAGAGGAAGTCCAATTTGCTGAGTTATTGTAGCCAATTGTCACACTGTTCGTCTGGTCAGTGTAGTTAGATGGGCAGTCAAGGTTGTTTCCAGTGGAAACTACTATGGCATCAAGGAAAACTAGCATAGCACCATGACAACAAGCACTTAATAAGGACAGTACACTTGTTCCAATATCGGAGCGCTTGTAATCAGGCGGTAGTAATGGCTTGCAAACCGCTTCTAATCCACTTTCGGCAGAATATTTAACCGCCAGTGATGGAACTGTATGCCGAATAAAGTTGACCCATGTGATGAGGTCACGAATAGTAGGTGGTGCTCTGAATGAGAGAGAAATAAACGAAAAGCAATTTTTAAAAACGAATGCATGATGTTAATAGATTAAAAGAATGAAAAAATTACGAAATAGGATGTTTCAAAATTATCTGATTTGTGTTGTGATCTACACAGGACTTGTTCCAATTGTTTCGTTCGTAGGAAATATTTTGGATATCTTTGTCAGTATTCTTTATAAGTTTAAAATTCATCACGTTTCAGAAACAAGCAGTTAACTTTGCACAACTAATAAAAAATAAGATCAATGTACTAAAATTGGCCATATCGCATAGGGTTTCCAACCAGGAAGTATGATACAGTCGTGGACCTCATTCTGGTGGGAAAATGTGTCATATATTACTCAATTTCATGGTAACTGCCTTTAGCTGATTCTGTCATTTTAAAACAAGTACGCCTTGTTTCTTACGCTAATCTGGCGCTGACTGGGAGACTAATACGATAACCGTCAATCAAATTGAATGGAAACGTAAAACGTGACAGCGCCTTAGGTGTTTGTTTAACCAGGAGCACGTGTTGGCCGCTCCAAAAATAGTTCTCCAAATGCCATTATTGCTTCTTCATTGTCTGAAAGCTATATGGTTTACACATCTTAAACAACGGTAGTCAAATTTCTGTAAGCGTCTAGTCATAGACTCTAAAAAAACAAAGTTTCACTAACGTTTAAGAAAACTGTACATACACATGCATTGTACACACGACTTTTAAGGCAGAGTGAGTTATTCGTGTTTCTTTAGAAATAGTGAAGGTAGGGAGAGATATTCTCTCTTTCGCGAGTCTCATATTAAGTAAAATTTAGAGGGTTTTCATTTCATATAGAAAGACGGAACGATGACTAATAACCCATTTAATATGTATTTGATTTAAAAATAGAAATGCAGTATCTTTTGCATAGTCAAGATCGATTAGACTACCGGTGGGGATATTTTCGACGTATGCATCCTGAACGTAAGGAATAGTATAGTTCACAACGGCGTCTGTTACAACATTTAAAACTTGAAGAAAGTGGACATTCTTGATGAACACTAGAAATAAAGTTGACTTATAATTCATTGTGGTCCCAAGCGCGATTAAAATTGTTTGTTTCAGAAAGCACATATCCCATTTACAAATTTAGTGGGCATACCACTTTTTGATGGTAAACGAAACAGAACATTGCAATCCACTGAGTCAAAAGAACCCTTGGAGATAAGACAGGCGGATACTGTGGGTTGGCGATATACAATTCTCTGTTCAAGTACTTTCCTTAAGGTAAAGTCAATACAACCTCGATATAGCCAGAGTCATATATGCTCTCCTCCCTAATATGATTCACTCCAAGTGTTGAGACGGCGAGAGATAAACGAAGCAAATAGCTCAGATAGGACTGAAGTCAAACTTATAACGATCATTCTTTTTTGAGATAGGAAAGATGGCGACTCGCACCAAGCAAACAACACGGTTTCCTAATTTCAGATAGTACGAAATAGATTAGCTAACTATTGTTGCCACCATCCTTAAATAAGGTACGAAGCGAATCATCGGGCCTACAGCTTTGCTATGTTTAAGAAACAAAACTGTATTGCGTATGTCTAACTATGCTGGCTATTCGGGATTAGCGTTACACTTGGTTGATACAGACATATTTCCAGTGGTCTGGACGGATTCACGTGCCCAGAAAAATTGACTTTCGAAGCGTTCAGCTCACCTATCAGGGCGATACATTTTATCAGTTATTAGACTATTGGTGGAATATTTTGTTGTTTCGCTATCTTTTAATCTACGCGGACCTGATGCGTGAATCAGTTGCAGAAAAATTCGGATATTACATGATGGGAACGCTTCTTGCATCCCTTCGGCCTTCAAGATCGAGTGCGCTTAATTTGGAGTTTTACTACCCTGCAGGTATTATAAGAGGCCAATCTAGCTGGAAATTGGCGCTTAGTTTCGCGAAGCTCTACAGATTTTTTCGGAAGTCGACTGATAATTTTTGCGGGGGTCTAAAATAGATTGTGTTATTCATGATTGTTCTATCATTAAATCATGTTTCCGAGGTTAGTACCAGTAACTCATGTAGATGCAGCGCTAAGGAAACTGATACCACGGTATTTGGCAGGAGTGCTAGGGTCACTAATTTTATGAATACTGCAACGACATTCTTTGACGTATTAGGACAGAATCCGATCTCCATATTACGGAAATAAACTCGTGCACATCCTTCTAAAAATTAGTTCGTCCGAACCTTAATAAGTCCTGGCGGAGAGTATCGTTTCTGACAATTTTAGGGCTTGACATGAAACTGCAAATCTTTTCTACTTCATCAAAAGTAGGAGTTTTGATAATCCTCTAGTAGCAAGATCGAAGGGTCTCTCTGTATTCCAATACATGTCGTTGGAAGAGATTTTGAAAGACTGTGCACAATTAAGAGATGGCAGCCTTATAATTTGATAGAATGACCATCATCAATACGTCGGATATGAGCAAACAATTGGAAAAAGTCTTTTACGTACTGTTACGCTACGCGTCATGGCAGAAAAGGCACTGACAAATTTACGCGCCTGATAACAGTACAAAAATACATAAGCTAAACCCGTATAGAACTTATGAAGTATCACAGCGTCCTAGAAAAACGAGAAAAATCGAATTCTTACAAGAATTTAACTGAAAAGAGTACGTTGATACGCCTGTCTCACCTCCATGGATTACGTCACTACACCTTGTTTCAAGATGCCTTTTTTCGTTCCGGAATACAGTTCACCAGACTAATTTATGTGACTGGTGTTTATATCAAGGGTGCAAACTTGATTTAAATAATTATCACCGTCCGCGAAACCAATGTTCCTTCAATTATAGAAATGTTCAATTGAATACCGCTTCCCCATGCAGAGTGGTATCTTTTATATAATGACAGATTGTGGATGGTTTATTGGAACTTTAGATCTAAAGGGATGTCATATAGGCTCTACATAAAGGAAAGATTAATAGACACCTCAGTTAGTATATATCTGAAAATTGTGTTGTGTGCGGCAAGGTGGCTCAGTGGTTAGGGTACCAGATTCCGAAGCAGACATACCCAGGTTCGAGCCCTGTCCGCGGCAAATTCTGGACAGTACGTGACGAGTTCCCAATAAGGACGAAACCGGTCTACTGGATTAATTGCCTTTTCTACACTATACAATTCTTAGTTTATCATGACAAATGTATGTACTTAATGGGTCTGGTATTTATATCAAGTTCGCAACCTTGATTATAATAAATGTTATCATCGCCCGCGCAACCAATGTTCGTTTAATTATATAAATGCTGTTTCCAATACCACTTTCCCATCTATTGTGGTGTTTGTTCAGTAATGACAGATTGTGGATGGTTAGTTGGAACTTTAGGACTATATGGATGCTATAAAGGCTCTACCTAAAGGAAAGATTAACTAAGAAACTTTAACTAGTATATAACTTAAAATTTTGTGTAGTATGCGACATGGTGACACAATGGATAGAGTAACGTTTTCCGAAGCAGACGAGCTCAGGTTCGAGCCCTGTTTGCGGCAAACTCTAGACAGTAAGTGAAGAGTTCCCAATAAGGACGAAGTCGGTCTATTGGATGAATTGCCGTTTCAACATTATACAATGACTAGTTTATACTGACTAATGCATGTATATAATGGAACTGACATTTATATCAAGATTGCAACCTTGATATAAAAAATATAATAGGAAATGTTTGTAGCACATTTACATGCGTACAATAATAATAAAATAAATAATTCTATCTATCAAAATGTTTAATTAAACCTCCGGGATAAAATGTACAAACTCAACATTCTGCGTAAAAAATCCACAAGAAATGGTTAACTACAAAATGCTTGCTTACCGACGAGCTGTAAAGCAAGCCTCGGATATTTGCCTTCTGACTTGTGCTTCTTTAGGGTCAAAATCAATCGTCTTGCCTGAGGCGAGGTTATCAATCTCGGAGAACGTCGGCGCTCCAGACAACCAGGCGACAAATGATACCATCGCAGTGGCCATACTGTCGAAAATAATTTGTCTAAAATGTTACAAAAACATGAATAAACACTTATAAATAAATATGTTTGAACCACATCAACAGAATGATTTATGGTGAATGTCAGAATTTGGAAGAAGTCACCGCCTTCTATAACCTGAAACCGCAAGAACAAATAATATTTTGATAGTGAGTTGAATCGACCGGAAGTTCTTAGCGGAATATGACACAAACAACTATCTGATTCTATTGCAAAGTAAATCATATCGATAGAAATTTCCGGCCTGACGAGCGCTCGACTCTAGCCAGTCGTACTGTCAGCGGTACCTTGATGTTTGCTGGTACTGTCAGTATAGTCATCTTACATCACGAGAGGTTTCTAATTCGGACTACGTGTGAAGATATCTCTTAATTTTAAATGGATTATGACGCAATGAGAACGAGCGTGCGAGATACAGTATAGGTTTTGGCTGTTGGAATAAACTTTGGCCACGCATGCGCCAAAATTAGATGTACCGATCAGATGATGATCATCGGCAGTAAGCAGTAGGCCGTACAACACAGAAACTCCGAGTTTAAGTCATAGATCCAAATTAGGAATGAACGACTCAATGTTCATTTACGTAAGATTGCCAAGTCTTTAGGCATAGGTGAACAAAGGTTCCTGGAAAAAGCACAAAAAACTAAACAACTAGTAAAAAATACGGCATTTGTGTGATGACCTACTTCATGCCTCTACGATTTTACCCAGTCCCAATTCATAGACGATCAAACTTGGCAATTAAATAAAAGGATTAGAAATGCACGCAATTTCACACAAATAAATATATACACAGATATGTAAGTCTCTTGTGTACAGAATTCTATATTAACTAGTTCGTAGCAGAACACAAGTCGCTCTACCGGACAATGGAGTACTAGTAAAGACAACTAGTTGTTCACCTTGGGACACTTGCGCGCTTATCATTAAGGTAGCGTCAGCAGTCATCTCCGAGAGTACCACGAAGATCGCGTGATAGCACAAAATAAATACCCATACTTAAAATTGACGGGCAAATTGCCGTAGCAAATTTGCACCGATAGCATTAGTATAAGCCTTGCAAAAACAACAAGATAGTCCGGCGTTCACCCGACTGCAGTTGTCTAAGGCTACGAGGCAACTTAATTTAAAATGTTTTATTGAGTTGCGCCATTCATGCATAATTTTGCAGCTCAGATATCTGAAACCAGAACTTAATTTTTCATGGAAAACGCACCTCACCTGTTCTGAGTTAAACCATCGATCACAGATCCAGCACAGAAAGAGAGGTTATGCAGTACAATGTGTCGCCAATCCGACATGTGAATATGCAATTTGCTGAGAACAGGAGAAAGAAGAGGATGTTTGACACTGCCAGATTGTCTGTCATCTTCTGTTGCATTCTCGACGGCAATTGACGAAGCTATTTCTTTGGTCAACCAGTTTGTACATAGTTCATTCGCGGTGCTTGTCAAATCGAGGGACGGACACCAAATCTCTGTGAAACGATTGCGTAGCGCCGGAGACAACTCCTTTTTGCCATGATCCCCGCCTGGATTCATCGTAGCGACGAGGCGAAAACTCGGATGCGCAGTGATCAATTCCTCCATTCGAAAGAACACACCATGGTCTTGAATTACAGTCGAGTAAATTAATCGGCAATAAGAAATGCAACAAACAACAAAGAGTAGAAGAGAGATACAAATGTGATATACTAAAAATAGTTATTGAAGCGAGTCTCAGCTATGAAAGCTTCGTAGTAACCAGATTGATCTTGAGGTTGCACGTCAAATTAAATATAGGCCGCAGCAGCATAACAAGACTACTATTTATATATATATATATATATATATATATATATATATATGTCAAAAAGTAAAAAAATCACCAAGAGTGGAGCAAAACTAAGCATACAAATCGAATACGAAGAAAATTCTTGTAAAATACTTGATGCAATTAGCCTGAGATTTTAGAAGTATGGCCCATAGACAGAAACTCCAGGCCTGGCGATCAGCGTGCTATAGGTTGCTGTAAAGGCACAATGCCTAAAATGCTGACAGACATTTTCTCAAATAGCGGAAGTTTTAAATTTTCCAAACTATATTTTGAAAGTATCAGATGTGGTGTAGCTAGGAACCGATTGCATAGTTTACCACTAGTGAGTGATGCCAAATCTATTAGCAATTATAAGCACACAAAGTTTGTCTACAAGTCCAAAGAGAGAGAGGATGTACCTGTGTCACCGGTGTCCGGCGGCTGAAGGACGACATGGCGCAATGTTTGTGCTGTTTAATTATAGTCTATGTTCTACACAGCTATCCACCAGTTGTTCATCGTTATAGTTGCACAATGAGCATAACGTTTATCTATCACCTAAATCAAATTCTGCGTCACTTAGGCACAAAATTTGGCATTCATGTAACCTATGACCACGACTATATCTGAACTTTTCGCTTTACTTAGAAAAAGCCGACGTCTGATAAAAGGCGATCGTGCTGCAATTGATGTTGGCATATGCAAATACAGCGAAAATGCAACGTTGATTAAGTTTACTGGCATTGTGTTTAGTAAATGTATTTAAAAGTGCCGCACAAAGTCGGCTATTTACAGAGTCCCATTCAATTAAGCAAGAATCAGCTCGTGATCTAAAGACAATAAAGACGCCACATTTACTAGTTAGAAAAAAACTACGTGCAACCAGAGTTTCGAAGCCAATAACGCGCAGATAAAAACGGTGAGCTCAGTTAGGTAATGTTTGTAGGAACCTGCATTCTGGTTTCAGAGACCCGACGTATATTAATTTCAAATTTCATAAACGTACGTGCGAGAACTTCTTGTTTGTCCAGCTTGTTTCAATGCTCGCACATTAAATGCGCTGATGGAAAAACCCAAACCTAGGATTAGTTAATTGTAGTTTACTTGAACTAATTTCCACATCTAGCAATCCGACATTGGGCTCAGATCAACATGCATCATATTCATAGAATCTGAAAGAACGCTATTTTTAGGTTGAGAAGAGAAAAAATCAGAATCTGAGATGAAGATGTCCGCAGTAGCTTGATTTCGCTCATCCATTCTGCACGACTCAGAAGATAAAGCGACCATTTTTATCCTGCGAGACGACCGATACAGTAAGGATTAATTATAGTTCATAATTATATGCAGGCTGTAAAAGAAGGCTAGGTCACTGGTTACATGTGGGGTTGTTTATATTATTTTATTAGATAGTATACCAACCAATGTTGATGAGCACTATCTGTCCAGATGCCAGCGCCAAAGTTACCCTAAGCAGCCGAAATCTGCCCTCCGTGTCTGGCATACTTGATTTCATTTCGTCACTACTCAATTAAACCTAATTCTTACAGCGTAGTTACATCAAACTCGAGAGTTCACATGAAAGAGGATGATGGCTGTACCCAATTAGGCCGATAAGGTTCATACTACCATTCTCATGTTGCAAATTT
This sequence comes from Eudiplozoon nipponicum, assembly GCA_029291075.1. NCBI lineage: Eukaryota > Metazoa > Platyhelminthes > Monogenea > Mazocraeidea > Diplozoidae > Eudiplozoon > Eudiplozoon nipponicum. The sequence continues at coordinate 2,461 of JAQBSW010004475.1, read as the reverse complement.
CCATGGCTATGTGGTAGAACGGCTGTGTTAATTTCATCCGGCTTCAGGAGCCAACCATCTGGAATTAATTAAATGAACACAAAGATAGGTCTTTTTGACTCAATACAAAACTGGCTAGCGCCTTGAAAATATATGTAAAGTTTGTAAATGGTACATTCCAAGATGTATTAGATTTTTAGTTAAGCATTCAATCACGATAACTGTGAGCTTGATTACGCTGTGACACTTCTTAATGCGCAATCTCATTTTTTAAGTTTAAAAAAACAATATTCGCATACCGGAAGTTTTCGCAAGACAGTCAGATTTTCCTGATTCGCACTGATTCAGTGAGCGTTCAGCTAGTGTCAGTTGACGTTCCGGTTCAAGAAGGCTGTTCAAGCGCTCGAGCACAGCATCATCAGCTAAAGATATTTCGTCAAGCAGAAAAAGTTCACCACGTGTGACTGCCAACACCAACGGTCCATCACACCATTCGAACAAAACTCCGGCGTCCGGAACAACCGAAGACGATGTCAACGAATTTTTACTAGACGCGTCATTGACAGCAACGTCTGTTGTGGTATGAAAACAGGACGAGGTATGGCGGACTGGTCGAAGTCCACCCAAAAAATCAGCGGCCTCCGTAAAATGATGACAATTGACGCAATACAATGCCTGACCGCGTAACGCAGCAAAGACTTGGCATATGGTTGTCTTTCCACAGCTGAATCATGACAATAAGCCATAAAATACGAATTATAAATTAAAGGCGAGTAATAGATGAGTTTTAATGATTTGATAATGATAAAAGTTGATCAAGTTCCGGAGAATAGCAAAGTTGTGCTGAACAATCAATAAAACACGTACAGTGAGATCAAAACTGCCGGCGTCGGGCCTCGAGTGATTCAAAGCAACAGCCTTCGTGTCGTATGCTGAGATAATTTTCCAAATTCATCATGCAAAAATACCAGTTCTTCCTCCATCTACATATTCTAAATTTCAAGATAAAAACGCCACTTATACGGTTTGAGGTCTACTCTTACTGAAACCAAATGTAGGACAACTCGAGAGGAATTTGCTGCACTAAAAGAAAGTAACTTTGTTAATCGCTTGTCAGTTTGCAATTACTGCACATAAGTAGACTTTGGTCGCAGTCAGTGACCAAACAGAATGGAGCATTTTCCAGTTATGTATTAACTAGTTCGTACCTTGCAACATATTAGTCAAAACAGAACCATGAGTATATAACAAAGTCCGCATGAACAAAATGCATAATATCATGTATATTTTCGTTGCGTGCTTACTAACGATTTATCAATAGGTTCCGATAATATGCCCCAAACCCACAATATATGTAAGCAAGAAATGTGGAGCATCATTGTGTTTAATTTTAATGACGTACAAGCATTTATCAATGAGATATCGGCAATATTCATATTGACGTTCCTTCAAATTTGGTTAATTTGTTCTGGTATATATATATTTTGGTTAAGCAAACAATGGTTTTACGAACGATAGCCCTTATTTAAGTCCAATATGAATGTTTTTTTTCGAAGTTATATATATATATATATATATATATAATATTATTTTTGGTTCTGGTGATTCGTCGCTAGTCGATGACAATATCTTGTTTGTGAAAAATTTTAAACTCCACATCAGGCGTTTGTTGATTGGTTGAAAGGGCTTTATATATGAACAATAAATTTTCCTACCTAGCTCTAAGTATAACTGATAAATTTTTTAATCTGGCTAAATGCATGTTTGACGAATATGCTCATAAATTTCAAATTTTTATGATGCTACAAATTGGTAAATTTCGAAACATTCAGTTGATCAGTGAGTGCGCAGGCGGTGATAAAGATAGTATGTATTAGGTGTTGCGAACCTAGTAACAAATTAGTTCATTCGTGACCAGAAGGATAAACCAAAGATAGCATGAACGGAAAGTATAATCTAGGTTCGCAACACCAAATACATACTAGCATATATATTAGCTCTCCGCAACAAACAGAATCTAACTGTTATATATTGAATTGGATGATAACAATAGTTTAAATCAAGGTTTGAAGTTTGATATAACCAGCGATTCCATTACAAATATACATTTGCCAGCATAAACTAAGCATCGTCTAATGCCAAAAAGACAATTAATTCAGAAGGCTGGTTTCGTCTTTACTGGGAACACTTCAACCATTGCTCAGAATTAGAGTCATGTCCGCGGCAAAACTCTGGACCGTACTGGAAGGGTTCAGGATGAGGACGAAACCTACCTACTGAAAGAAATTACTTTTCTACATTATACAATAATTAGTTTAGACTAGAAAATGGTTATATAATAGGATTGAGTTTATATCAATTTTGTAATGCTGATAAATTGTTTTTTCCTTGTTATATATATATATATATATATATATATATATATATATATATATATATTAATAAATCTTATTTAGCAATACGTAACCCGAACGAAGTACAT
>JAQBSW010004474.1:0-68931 GCA_029291075.1 Eudiplozoon nipponicum | reverse complement strand
AAACTGGATCCCTGTGGAACTCCACTTGTTACCCTTTTCGATTTAGATACCAAATCGTTTACTTGAATACTCATTCTTCGATTATATAAGTAGTACCTAAGTAATCTAAAAATATTCGGATCAATATTCGATAAATTTATCGCATTCAAGATAGGGTCAAAAGATATAGAGTCAAAAGCTTTTGAGATATCTATGAATACAATTAATGCATCTAACTTTTTCTCATCTAATGTAATTACATGTTTCCACATAGAGAGCATATTAGTAGTTGTCGACCTGTCTTTCGTGAAGCCATGTTGGCATACATCGAAATCAGCCGGCAGCATACGTTCTAAATGATCAAGTATTAATCGTTCTATTATCTTCAAAAACGAGGGAATAATAGAGATTAATCTGTAATCACTGGCACACGTTGGCTTACTTACTTTAGGCAAAGGTTTAGCTACTATTGTTAGTATATCGATTGGTAATATCCCATTCATCAAAATTCTATTTATAAAATTGCAGAGCGCATTCATAAAATTTAAGGGTAATTGAAGTAGGTTATCAATCGATATACCAAGGTGATCTTTTTGTTTTTTTGATTTTATTTTTAACATTAATTCTATCAATGCATCACTGTCAATAACAAGTCCTAGATCCTGGTTTCCCGAAGATTCCGGTAGATCAATAGCATTATTTTTCTTCTGCGGATTACATAATAAGTTGCCAAATACTTCATCCAATTCACAAAGAAATTCATAATCAGCTTTACCCACAGGTAATATAAGGTTTAATTTTTCCTTATATTTACCGTAGTCTGTGAGGAGTTTGAACCCTAGTCTAGGATTACTCTTCAATTTAGCCAAAATAATTCTCTCTGATCTTTTACGGATTATCAGCAGTGATGAATTAATTTCTTTATCGATCATATCTAACCTCATTTTTATACTATTGATTAGACTACATTTCATTATATTATCTCGTTTGATTCTTAGCTTACATAACTTCCTATTGATTCGTTTTGGTATTACATCCGTAAATGTTGATGCTCTAAATATATCAGATAATAACAGTGAAACAGAAGAAACAAATTCGTCATCGTTCATGATAAAAAACTTTCATAATCAATTGATAAGCTTAATTCTCTAAAAAGATTCCAATTGATTCTGGAACATTGCACGTGAGCATTTTCAAAATTAGGTGTCAATGTTTTGCTACTCAAAATGTTCCAGTGTAAAATAATTTGTTTATGATCCAATTCTTTGAAGTAATTTACAACATCATAACTGTGTGAGTTCAACACTTCAACTTCTAAATATACATGGTCTAAGCATTCCGAACCTCTAGTTGGTTCCTTTATAATGTGCTTTAGATCATGATTAGAAAAAAGATTGATTATTTCACAGTCATGCACCTTATTAAAATCTCCTACCACAATAATATAACCATGGCAGTCAAAAATAGATTGAAAGGAATTGATAAACATTTGATCATCATGTAAATTAGCATACGGCGGTCTGTAAACCGCGATAAGAATCAGGTTATCAATTTGTGTAGATACAAAATCAATGACAGATTTATATTCGCTAGAATGTAACACTGTTGCATTTAATATCGATTTGCTATAAATAAGTACTCCTCCACCTCTTTTATCCAGTGATCTGTCTTTCCTAAATAGAGAATAATGAGTGCTGATTGAAAAGCAAAAAAAGCGTGTAAATTATATTTAAGAGAAGTGCATTTATTTGGTTTCATGGCCAGCTGCGGTATTCTAAAAATAATTTATAGCTAGGAAAATCGGACAAACGTTGTCTATTTTATTAATTTTAATTTACTATCCTATGCAAATTATGCTATGAACAAAATAAATTCCCAAACAAAAGATTAGTAAATAACGGTGCATGTTTTGGCTATGTGATGTCGGTATAATTATAGCTAATATTCTTAAAAATACTCGCCTTTGCTAAATAAGTTTAAGAGCGTGTTAAACGCTTATACCCTAAAATGCGTATAAATTTAGAATAGATGATTCGAAAGCGAAATATAAACGTTGAAATTTCGTTATATTGAATTGTACAAAGTATATAGACGGGCTTGCAGAATCTAGGTTAATATGCTGTCTTAATTGCAAGCCTTAATAAAAATAAGACATAATATACGATTCCAGTATATTAAAATGATAGTGTAAAGTTTCATTACAAATATATGTAAGATTTTTAATATTTATTTAGAACTTGATCAAATTAAAGAAATTCATAATTATATCGAGATAACTTCGGTCTCATCGACGATCAACATAGCTTCCTTAATAGCCACTCCTCTTCGATATACTTAGTCAGTGTCCTTGATCGCTGTTACTCTTCTATATCTAAAGGTCCTGAATGCACTCTCTTCTTCCTGGATGTTTTCAAGTCCTTTGATTCACTGTCTTTCTCGGCAATTGAATCAGCCTTGATAAGCAATGTTATTAGCGGCAAAGTCGACATTCTTATCCGTTATTATCTCCGACACCGTTCCACAACTGTAAAAGTCCGAAATATTCAATCGAGGTCAGCTCTTATCCGATCTGGAGTTTCCCAGGGCTCCGTACTTGATCCTATATTGTTCAACCTAACACTCGCTCAAGTGCAGGTTGAGGGCAACCTATTCAAGCTGTACAAATATGCAGATGATATGGTAGTTGTATTCAGCAACACCACAGCATCCAACTCCTCTCTATCTCTTATCACTCAGCTGTTATCTTTGTTACACTCGCGGCTTAAATTGAACCCCGATAAGACTCGTTTGATGAAACTTAACTCTTACACATTCTGTTCTCTCCCAGATAGAAGTTGTTCCCTAGATATTGAATTAATTGTCTCGGGCAAGCACCTTGGTATCTCTATTTATAAATTGCTAGACTTCTACCCACATCTTCAACATACTACCTGAAAACTCTTCAAGTAGGCCCATTTTATCTGCTTTAAGAATACCAATCCTACTCTACAACTTAAATTGTTTAAGGTTTATGCCCTACCCTTCATATCATAAGCTATAGAATTTTATTGCCCTCTCACTCTAGCCTCCTCTTACGCCATCGAACAGATTTCTTCCAGATTTTTAAAATGAGTCTTTCCTCACAGTCAGAATAATCAGGAACCCCTACTCCTGGTTAACCTACTTCCGCTATGGTTCACACGTCCCTTACAAGGCATTTCTTGCGTTCATAAGATCACAGCTGGCCTATCACTGTCAAACTTTGCTCACTCAAGTCACCACTATGCTACACGCCATAGAAACTCTTATATCCAATCTAATCACACTCCCATTATATTTTATATTATCTACCTCTTTTCCAAAGTCACAAGTGTATTCAACGTTATTTCTGCGGAAATAAAGCCCCTATCCCATCACGAATTTAGAAAGGCGGCTCACAATCACTTCTTTCACAAATTCCCATACAAGACATCTGATTGCAAGCCAAAATGGTTCCTCCTTAACCTATAACACTTCTTTCTACCCCTAGACTATTATCCAGATTTGGAGCGTGAAGTCTCTTCTGGCCTCTGATTCTCAAGCTCAAAAAAGAACTCACCGATACCATTTCTATTCGCATTTTCATTCTACCGCATTCAAATATTGATTGATATGCTACAATCTGCTCTACTAAATCATTTATTTTTGCTTCAGCAAACTATCGGACTCGCAAAAAGCCTACTAGACAATATAGCATTCATCGGACGCTGATTCCTTTACGCTTTCCATCACCCGCAACTTCGTTCAATTGAAGTCAATTATCACTGCAAGCGACAAGGGCGTGCAGACTCTTTTATCTAGTAGATCCTTCCTAGTCCAATGGAATCTCCATTCTACCAGAACGATCTATTACAACGTTGATGATAGGACTTCTCTTTCTCAACTCCCTTCTTCCCTATAGTTATATTGTAGGTGCTTTTTGCGGGGTTCTTATCTCTCTACATAGGATTGGTAGCGGTTGTTCAGATTCGTGCTTATGATCAATCCCCGGCCTTTTCCCAATGGGTGATGTTAGAAGGCTAACACGAATGATCACATATGTATTGTACACGACGTTGAATGGAAAATTTATAGTTAATCCAAATTGACCATGTTCTAGACGGCAACAGAACGAAATACTGTTAACAAAGTTGAATGTCTTATACACAAGGCACAGTTAAACAAAATTGTCCGTGCTCTAGAAGGCAGCAAAACGATATACTGTCAACACAAATAATAAACCGTGCACACACGTCTGAACTGTGATGAATACCTGTAACCGATTGAAAATATATGATGATATAAATAAAATCACAGGTAAAAGTTGTCTCTGATGATGGATAGACAAAAATTGTGCAAAAATTTCAATGAAAAAACTTCACAAATATTTAATCCACTGTTTGCTATGGTTTTAACATATTTAATTATAATAATCCATTCTAATCTGAAATTCTGATACGTTGAATTAGATACAAACATAAAATCATTTGTATAAACTTCGAATAATCCAAAGAAGAAGAGCGATTCTACTATGGCACTATAATCCACCGCTTGTTCCCTGCGTATTGCGCGCGGGTGTCTATATTTATTAAACAAAACCCTATTAATTACAATTAAAATTTCAGTTCAAGAAATCTCAATTAAAACTGATTCAAACTAACAGAGATTGTTTCTAAAATCCCAGTTAAGAGAAATATTGTGTAAAAACAGAGTAAGATTATTTGATCTTAAAGAGCACCATATTTGTCAAAATTGAACATCGTTGGGTTGTACAACGGAGCCGCGTGTTACAATATCTTTCGCTAATCACAACTACATTCAAATTTATATATCCTACTTTTGTATCTTATCATTTCAATTTTTTTAGGCCTGTTGGCCTTTGTTACCAAAAATTATTATTATTATTATTATTATTATTATTATTATTATTATTATTATTATTATTATTATTATTATTATTATTATTATTATAATTATCCTTATCCTTATTATTATTATATAAATTATAATATCATCACCATTGTGAGTATTGAATGTCTTTAGTTTATTAAATCGCCTTTTCAATGCAATAGAATTTGTTTCTAAAGCTGCACAAAGATTGTTCAATGCTCAAATAATGACGATAAAATATGGAATTTGCTATAATTTCATTCATAAAGTGATAGATCCGAAATGATGAGACGGATATTAATGAACGAGACAGCAATAATTGTTGGAAAATTAAACGAACAATTAGAAGTAAGGGTACCGACTTAAAGAAATTATTAGTAAAATATATATGTTCTAAACTGGATCTGAAATAGGATGAGATATATCATCATATTGCAATAAAATATGTCAAAAAAGTAGATGTAATAAAATATTTCAAAAAGATTCGATTTAAAACTTGCAGCTCGTCAAAAGATTTAAAGAATTTCTGCATATTCTTTTAAACTGTTTGATAAAATGTCGTTTAAGTTAAACATAATTTAGGTTGTGTTTAAAACAACAGAAGCTTTGTTAAGAGAAATAGACGAACATGCTGAGGAAACTTTCGAAGAAGTTTTGGCATAGTTCGAAACAACAGGCGCTAAGACAAAAACCTTTAGAAATATTGTTAGGGGAAAGTTATGATCAAATTTTGCAAGTATTGAAAGAGATGTTAGCCAAGTTAAAAGTAATTCGAGGTGTTGTAAATTGTGTGGTGATTTAAGACGTGTAGTTGATAATCGGGCAGTCAATGTACAGTTTGAGGACATTTGGGAAATTGCATGACGATATTGAAGATATATTTATGTAATTGAACGAAAATTATGATAGGGATTATGCATCTGTACAACGTTTGAGAGAATGATAGAAAAATCTCAAGACAACGCATCGAAATTTGAGCTTTCTAGTTTTGTTGCACCAGCTGCAGTAAACTATGATTTATGAATACTCGAGTTATAACAACTCTATTCGATGTTATTTAAAATGCGTAACTTTGATTATTGGAAAGTGAATGAAGTCGCTATAAATTAATAAATTTGAACTGTTGGTTTTTTAAAAGTGCGGAATAAGACAGGTTGCTGATCAGATCGTGCTTTAAATATAAAAACATGACTGAGTACACGGATTGCCATTAAGTGCTTTATTACTCTGGCTGTATTCTATGCATTTCAAGTATTGCATTTTAATTTGAACTCATACTATTCTCCTGCATGATAGCAAAAATAGTTATATATAATAACGACGTAAAGACGAGCTCGAAATATAACGCAAATTTAATCTTATTTAGCGTCCAATTCTTAAGGCTTTTTATAGATTATTCCTTAATTTTCCAATTTTACAAAAAATATCGAATATGACTTAAAATTGAATTGTTCTTCTTTAGTTATTACTAAATTAATTCTTCAAACTAACTCCGACAACATGGTCAAACTTGTGAGATATTTAGTTTAAATTGTTAATGTTTACGGTTATCGGCTCATATTAATTTTAATTGCTAGTTAATGAAAATCTATCTAAAATATAATATTTTGGAAAGAAAATTAAATCTTTTCTTTTATATATGAACACTAAATAAATAATTCACATCAGTACATTATAATCAGTGGTGGTTAAATGATGATTTACATCGTTTAAGTCAATCTTAAAATTAATATCTTCCTTAAGGCTGCGTTTGAAAATTGAGAGCCCTGGCCGTGGTAATTAAACAAAATAATCAAGTAAAAATAGGCGACATAATTTTTAATTTATATTGAAAATAAATAACCAACAAACCCTGTTATAAATCGTTTGTGATTACAAAACATAAGTCAATATTTAAAAGTAAATGAATTTGATGCGCAGCTTTGATGTTAACAGACGCCATTTGGTTTATTTTTGTTGTATGCCTTGTTGTATTGTAACACGCGGCTCCGTGTTACAACCCAACGATGTTTGATACAGTGCTCTTTAAGGTCAAATAATCTAAATCTGTTCTTATACAATATTTCTCTTAACTGTGATTTTAGGAACAATCTCTGTTAGTTTCAAGCAGTTTTAATCGATATTTTTTGAACTGCAATTTTATTTGTAATTAATAGTGTTTTTATTAAATAAACAGAACCGCCCGCGATCCGCGAGGATCACTCGGTGGACGAATGTGTCACTGCGGATTTATTTTTCTTAGTTGGATTATTCGAAATTTATGTGAATAGAATAATGGATTAATATATTGACATGAATTAAAACCCTAACAAGTAGAGAACTAAACATTTGTGAGTTTTGTCATTGAAGTATTTAAACGATTTACATTTTACTTTTTTCTTTACTTTTAACCTTGATTCCATTCATTTCATCATGTATTTTCAATCGAGTTTTTTGTCATTGAAGTCGTTATGGGGCTTACCCCTTCATTTTTAATGATAACTTTTAACGATGACTTTTTCCATGTCATCATATGTTTTAAGTCGATGGTATAAATACAGTTCAATTCAGACATTTGTGTAAGAATAACTACTTGTGTGCAAAACATTTTTCTTTATAAACATAAATCATTTTAACTTTTGTCGTCTAGAAGACGGAAAATTTAGTTTAACTGTGAATGGTGTTTAAGACCTATTCTTGCATTAAAATCTGTTTTTATTGTCGACCTACACATGGTCAGTGTGGACTAACTGTGAATTATATTTCTATTTGCAACATTATATCTAATATATGTATGAAACCAAGTTTCGGTTTTCTCATATCAACCATCCGAAAAGGATCAGAGACTGATTAGGCGCACGGGTAGTAATAATAGCCACCATTGATATGTAGGACGGGTATCAAATTCACGAACTAGAAAGCAACCCCGGAAATGAACGGCTACATATAATCAAAAGTTACTCATCATCCAACATATGTTCCGTCATCATTGTCTGCTTACATTAATACAGGCCAGATCGTGTTTCTGGGTAGGGATTGTATTGTATGAGGTTTTGCAGATATTATAAGAAGTTTTTCGGGGTAGCTGTCTATTCAGTGATGCTATACCATTCCTACATATGACTGGTACCTTTTATTGAGATCCGTGCTTATGATTAGTGTTTGACCTTTTACCGAAGGGTGATGTGAGAAGGCGAAGTCGAAGCATCATTCTTTTATTAAACACAAAATATAAATCCAGAAGGTCTCGGCAGAACTGACATTTTTGTGTAAACGACAAATTATTCAAAATATATAAATCCAGAATTTTTTGGCTGAAGCGTTATGTTCATGATTGAAAGAGAAAGAGGATATAAATCCAGAATGTGTTAGAAGTGTAGTTTAAAGTCACCGATAATTGCTGAAGAGCACACAAAATATAAATCCTGGCTTTGCGCGATAAATCACATAAATCCACTGCATGTTACAAGAGTATTGCGCGCGGGTGTGTTTTATTATTAAACAAAACCCTCTTAATTACAATTAAATTTGCAGATGAAGAAATCTGAATTAAAACTGCTTGAAACTAGCAGAGATTGTTGCTAAAATCACAGTTAAGAGAAATATTGTGTAAACGGGAATTAGCATATGCGACCTTAAAGTAAACTATATTTGTCGAAATTGAGCTTCGTTGGGTTTGTGGAGGAAGCTAAATCCTCCGCCTTATTTAAAATAATATTGACTGATAAATTTAAACCACCTTGGCTGATTTTAACGAATTTTATTTAAAAAGAATTTTTTCATTTTATTTTACAGAACATTCTTTGTTTAAATACTTCATTTTAAATTGTGCGCCATTTTCAGTTTTTCGAGTATCTTGCTCCTTGACTGGTCTTCTTTATTTTGGTCTGCTGCATTTTTAACATTTTCTCTAGTAAACGAATACTTCATCATCAAATATATTACTCCATCAGTTGCCTTTGTCCTAATATAATACAAGAGTGAAGGAGACGCCTTGTAACAGGTATATTTGATTTCTTCTGTTGTTCACGTATATCTCTTTCCAGATTTTTTGTTGGAAGATACCGCTTTCCAACTTTCGCATTCCGATTGCCTAACATTAAGTGTCGATTTAATTGTTATACCATATATTCATGGAAAGCGATATTAAATTTGAGGACACAAGTAGGTTAGTGCAGGACATTGCGGACTTGAACTTAGGAGACACAAATAGTAATATAAACCTAACACACTCTACTGTGAATTTTAGGACTTCAAGCGATCTGGCATCTATTGGGCTTTCAGACACGAATAGGTTAGGGGCCTCAACAGGTTGTAACGCGGAGCCCCACATTTCATTATGACTGACTTCTGACTTCCCGTACATTTCTCTGTAAAATAATTAATATAATGGTGTAATAAAACAATTATACGTGTAATGTGCATGGAACATTTTTACACAAGAAATTTACGAACTTCGTACTCGATAATATTTCTTGATACAACACTAATTGACACAGTTTTAGAGACAATGCTAATAGTTTTAACAACAGTACAATTCTTAGACTGTGAAATTTAATAAAAATGGACCAGCCGTAAGTAAAATGTGGTAAAAATAAAGCACAAACCATGCAAACTCAGTCAACTAGGCAACTATGTAAGGATTTTCCAGACAGTCATAACGACTATCAGCCCTACTACATCGTCCTCCATATTAGCTGGCAAGACTGATACGTCATAGAATCTAGCTCGCGTCTACTAACCATACTGATCACCAAATCGCATTCTTACTCATTTCACATTGCTGCTTATTTATCCTTACTAAATTTCGTCATTATTATACTCAGCGCTCGGTTATTAGCTTCAGTGTCACAACATCAATGCTGCTTACTCACATCCTGAGCTATTACAAATCGTAGTGGTAAATTCCGCCTGAAACACAAAAAATATCCCCGGCATCCTAAGCTTTATCAATGCTCGTAATCCATCATCTCTATTGCTGGTATGTTGCAGTAAATCATCCTGGCTGGAACATATTTTGTAGTTTAAAAAAAAAGAAATTCTGACTACCACGTTCTATTAATAATACCATAAAACAACAAAGATTTCCTCCACGTGTTCCGTTATCATTGTCTGCTGTCTAAACTATAGGCGGGATCCAGATTCTGGATAAGGCACAATGCCAATGCTGCTTACTCACATCCCGAGCTATCCTAAATTTCAATATTCAATGCCGGCTGAAACACAACGAATTTCCTTGGCATCCTAAGGCAAACCAAAACTCGTAGTTCATCATCTCTACTGCTAGTTAGAATGCATTTTCTAGTTTCAATAAAAAATGAATAGAAATTAACGGGTTCTATTATTAGGATGAAAAAGCATGATTGATTTCTGCAGACTTCCTGTAATATTCTTAATAAAATAATGAAATAGATATATTTGCAAATAATACATTGTTGACCATTCCATTTTAATTCTAGCAACTTGCAAACAATATATAAAAATGAATTTTTGAACACTAGCATTTTCAAATTGATTTATGTAGATATTTAGGAAAGTAATTCCGCTTCAGATCAGTTACAAATATACAGATTTAAACAACGATAAATGATATCTATTAATTATTGTAATGGTGAGAATTTAGATTTACAACCAACATATTCAGTTGCATGCAGGTTTTAATATATTTTATTAATGCTTACTCTATACATAATTTAGTACACTTACTAGTTTGTGCTTGATTTTGCTTTATATAAATTTCTAGATTTTTTTGTAAATAATTTATAGAAACGCAAAAACCAGTGGTCGAAATTTTAAGTCTTATTTTTCTGGAATTTGGCGAGAAATAAATAGAAAATCCTTCTGAAATGCACGGACGAGGCCACATTTGCTGAAGTCTTAAAACTCAGCGACGCAGCCAAACTAGTTATAACTTTTTAACACTACTACAATATTTCATTTTCTATAAAATCTCGCGGAGCCTTTATGAATGAACCATAATGACAGCTGGGGCGATAAGTCGGTGATTTATGCTCAGAGCAAAGTACATTGCTTGCCACGTAGAAAAAAAGACGAGTGAAAACATTTAAGCATATAACACATGCATGCAGTCTGAGTGCTCCATCCAGCCATTCAGTGTGTGTGTGAATTTTCATTAACTTGTTGTATCTGTTCTAATATGAATTAATGCGTATGGCTCCTTGAAAATTGAGTTCCACGTGAATGATTTATTAGCTACAAATAATGAAAATTCTAGTAAATATATAAGTTAGTTTATGAAAAACAATTGTATGCAAAATGCGAATAGGTCGCACATTGGATTACAGCACAGATTTCGAAACAAATACGCGTGGTTAGAGCACCGGAATCAGAAGCATACGTGCCCAGATTCGATCCCTGTCCGTGGCAAATTATAGCCATTACATGATGAGTTCCCAATAAGGAAGAAACCGGTCTATTGGATAAATTGCCTTTTCTACACAATACAATGCTTAGTTTATACTGACATATGTTAGTATTGAAAGGGCCAGTTTCTTATATCATGAACGCAACCTAAATAATAATAATTGTTATCACCAGCCGCGGAACTTATTTTCGTTAAACTACGACACTGTTTGAGCTACATCCGCAAAAAAATCTGGACATTTCTGAGGAACCTCCTAAAATGAAGGCAAACGCTCTATTGAATGAATTGTATTTGCTGCTATATACAATGCCCAGTTTATACCATTTCATATATATATATATATATATATATATATGAATATATATATATATATATATATATATATATATATATAATATATATATATATATATATATGTATATATATCATTTGAATTCCATCTAAAAGATATGACTGAAAATTTTTTGCTTTGTGCGTCAGTGTGTGTCAGTTGTTAGAGTACCAAGATTCCGAAGCAGACGTACAAGATTCGAGGCCTGTCTGCGCCAAGTTCCGGCCAGTATTTAATAAGTTCCTAATAAGGGCGAAATCTGTCTACAGAATGAATTACTTTTTCTACACTATACTCTTCTTAGCTTAAAATAACAATTGTATGTACTTAATAAGTCCGCTTTTTGAGCCAGGTACGCAACCTTAATTACGGTTATTTTTATCACTGCCCGCCCAACCAGTATTTGTTCATTTATATAAATGTTCATTGCAATTACGCTACCTTATGTAGTGTCGCAGCTGGTTTGTAATCCCAGATAGGTGAAAAGTAGTTTGATCATTGGTTCGAAATGGCATGTGGCCTCCAGCAATAAAGAAAAAAACAAACGTAAATATATTTGTCTGTATATGACTGAAACTGTAATTCGTGTGCGGCATACTCTCTCAGTAGTTAAGAGACGAAAATGCCGAAGCGGTAATAAACAGGTTCGAGACCTGTACACGCAAATTCCGGCCAGTACTTAATGAGTTTCCAATAAGAACGAAACCGGTCTGTTGGATGAAATGTCCTACCAACAATACACAGTTCTTAGTTTATACTGACAAATGTATGTACTTTATGGGCCCGGTGTTTATATTAAGTTTGCAACCTTGATTATAGTAAATTTTATCAACAACCACGCAACGAATATCCGTTTAATTCTACAATTTTGAATCAATTTTTCCCTGGTTTGATTCCCAGACACGCCATACCTGTGAAGTTTAATTTTTGTTCCTATGTTTAACAGTTGCAAATTCACTATTAAATTAAATAACTATTGTTTTGCTTGCAACTGGCGCTAGTTTTGTTGTTGTTTGACGTCTGGTGAAACAAATGGACATTTGTGTTTATTTCAAGCTCGCAAAACAGCTTTTAAAAATGAATGTAAACTGTTGGTTTAATGACGCTGTGTTTGCTGTCCTACTCAATATTAAATTTATATTGAATTTGTAAACAAATATCAAACACCGTACTATGAAATTATATGTCGTGTGCAGGTGTGATGATATCTTTTATCTCTTTATAGAAATAGAGATAACGATGTTGGAAATCGGTGCAAAAATAACGCAAATGGGGATCCAGGAACATAAAATAAAATGACAGACATCACGATATTTTAATTCTTATGTATATTAGTTGAAAAAAACATGCAGCAAATTGGTGCCGGATAGAGCCAACTTTACGTAAGATGAAGTACGTTATTAAGGCACTTCCAAATAGATGTACGTTGGTCGGATACGAATTGTTTCGTACATATATGTGAGTATAGGAGAATAGGTATTAAGAGAGAATACTTGGACAGAGAAAATTATTTACTCTCGGAGGTATAATAAATTTAAATAAAAAGACTTGAACGAGGATATCTATTAGACACAGGATGTTTTTTCCATGAGTATACTGTCGACCCTGAGGATGGAATTCGAAAGAAAATAGTTCACAAACAATTTCAAAATAAATTATTAGTAGAAGGCTATAAAATGGCGAATCAAGTGAGACTTCGTAAATCACGAGTCAACATAATCTTTGCACCTGAAAAAATATCGGAATGCGGATTATACTGACATGCAAGTGCTATCAAGTAATCACTAACAGCGACAGAACCGCAACGGGGAGATTTTCTTCAAATCGGAAATACAATTTAAACAAAAAATAAAAAAGACGCAAGCCAATAATTAACGTAAAATTCTGATATTGACATTTGTGAGCTGAATGTCAATTATAAATTTACATTTTATGAAAATAACCATGTTTCGTGAAGCTTTGATGATTTAAGGTATGAGTTGTCAGATATTGCCGTAGTTGTCCTATTGTGCAAACCCCGGCTGTTGCACTTCTTTAAAATATTCCTTCAGTGACCAAAATTAACGGAAACGGTGTTCAAAATTATATTGTATTTGTTATCTTTTGCAATGTTTAATTTATAATAGATATATACATGCAGTTATCAAACAAATGGTATAATGCAATATGACGTACAAAGGCGGAATGATATAAACAATCTAATTTTTAAACGCGCGATATGGGGACCACAGCTGAGTAGCAATATAAATGAAAATGGCCAACATAACACGCTTTTTATTATTGAGTATATTAGTTGGAACAACCTGCAGTAGATTTAACCGGATGAAGCCGATGCTGCGTTGAATTTTGGCTTGAATTCCAATCTAAATATACTGAAAACAAAATTATCTAGGACCAGGTGGCATAAGACACAACATAAATGACTATTTGCTTACTTTGGCGACCTAGGTAGTCCAGTGGATTAATTGCGACAATCTAAATGATAGGCTGCCATATTCGTTTCCTGACCAGGATAATGCTCGACATTACAAGGTGATTGATCGATAAAAACGAAACCTGTATACTTGAAATATATAAAAGTAATATAATATGAATTTCATTTAAACTACGGCTACACTTCTTCAATGCGATATCCTTTATGTTTTGTGATCTAATGTAACAGCTGAAAGATCTAGGATAAATTTCAATCACATCTGTATAATCAGTCATAATATATTGTAGGATGTGTTGCGAGTTATGTACGTGGTATTTTGTGTGATAGTGGTTTATTTAGCGATGCTATGATATTCCTACATATGCCTGGTAACTGACGTCGAAAGAAATGATTTCGTGGGCCGTGCTTATAATCAGTCTCTAAATTTATAGCTGACGTCAATCCCCTTATTCCAGTGCTGTGATGTGAGAGGACTATGTCGAATTATCATACGTGTATTATGGATAATGATACAAAGTAAATTAAAATTCAATGCTAGTCCAAATTGACCGTGCTCTAGTCGGCAAAGCAATACAATATTATTAACACAAAGTTAATACCTAGGCACAAAAACATAAAGACATAAAACACAATAAATAAATCCAGAATGTCTTAGCAGTATAATAATTAGTCACGAATAAGAGATTAAGAACACACAATATATAAATCCTGGCTTTGACAGCTAAAGCACAGTAATCCACTGCATGCTACCGGCGTATTACGCGCGGCTGGGTGTTATTTAAAAAAACCCTATTAATTACAAATAAAATTTCAGCTCAAGAAATCCCAATTAGAATTGCTTGAAAGTAACACAGATTTCCAAAATCTTATGAGAAGCATTGTCTAGATCCAGAATTAGTGTATGTGACCCTGAGGTAAACAGTATCTGTGGAAATTCAGATTCGTTGGGTTGTAACGCGAAGTCACGCGTCACAATACATCAAAATTATCGTCCGTCACGCAATGCCGCATATCAAACATCTATTGCCATATTCTGTGCAGGACTCATGTGATAATTGAAAAAACGTATGACGCGCCTTCCAGATCCATGTACATCAACGGATGACAACGGCAATCCAACTAACATGCATACATAAAATAAGCAAAATTTCATATTCGGTAGTAGTCTCTAGTTGCATTGCAAAAAAAATATATGTTGTTCAATTGGAACAAAATCTTGGCAAATCTGATTTGGACAAAAATTCTCAATTAACATTAATGATTTGAAGATACACATCGATCGCATTTTCTTTTTAAGCAATAGAATAAAATAAATTATTGACATTTACAGTTCTGTGTTATGTGTGCGCTGAACGCCACATACAGGAGTTTGAAAAACATGTACGCATTGCAGATTGATCGCTATTCGTCAATTTTCCCTAGTTCTATCATGATGAATATGGAAGCTCGAAATGCCTTGGTAATTTCGCTATATTGCATGTTGAGGCGCCAGTTGTTTTGCAAAAAATATACACATTTAAAAATTCTGACTGAAAACTTTCCTCTATGGCGGATATATCAGTATTTCTCAGCTGGTGAATTAAAATATTATTGCTTGAGCCACAAATAATAGCACGATGGTATCAAAGCAAAAATCATATTTATGGAAAGCGATATAAGATTACCGGCTGCGATTACTTGTAGTCTGGCATATATTGTACTTCATTGGGATGTTCGTCTGCAAAATGCCTATTCATTCACCAAAATGACAATTTGCATCAGTTCATAATCTGAAACGAAATGTACAATTAAAAAATTAGTGTTCGGGTGGTTGGTAACGGAATTGCCATAAAAAATTTGTGTTTTATAGATCAACACCTTTCTAACTGAAAAGACAAGCAACATGACAAAACTGCAGTGATTCGACAATGGATGACTTTCAAATGACTATGTAAAGAAAAGGAATAAAACTGCATTGCATAAATAAGCTGAAAAAATTTAAAGTATGCGTCTCTAATATATCACGGTCTGGCATACATTTTGTTTGAGCCGAAATGTCGACAGCTATATATCAGTAGAGTCAGAGATATAAAATTGAATTAAATCGAACATCGCCAGATGAACAGGTTTAGGATAATTATAGATTTATAAATTTTGACTTTGACACATTTCTTTCTTTCTATTCTATATATATATATATATATATATATATATATATATATATATATATATATAAAATCGGTAAACGTGTTCCCATTAAGTGTCTAATATTTCAATGTAGCTAATATATCTGATATAACTGTATATTTTATTATCGAAATTTGAACCGATTAGATATAAGACGATAATAAGATCTATATTCCTCTTAGTATTAAATGCTTGATTTTAATTAAATTTAAATTATTTAAAAGAAACATTTTGCTCCATAGGGAATATTTTATTTAACTAAACCTCTAGTTGCATTCCGACGGTGTGCATATCATTACTTAAATACATATTCAGATATATATACTATACGTCATTGTGAATTACAGATGGTTGATATTTATTATTCTCGCACGGTTGCTTATATTTATATATGGTTTTTATATAAAAATAATCTTTATATATGGGCATATATATATAAATTGATATTCAAATACAAAAATAGATGTTTGTAGACCATTTTATTGTAATTTGATACATTTTAATCACACTGTACATTATATAATATAATTAGATAAATGAACAAATCTCCAAAAAAAAATTTTTAAACGCCAATATATATGTTGGTTGTAATTTATATATATATATATATATATATATATATATATATATATATATATATATATATATATATATATATAATTTGCTTTAAATGGAGACGTCAATAATTGCTAGAAAAAAAATATAAAAGTAATCTAATTTCTTACCAGCTATATAAAATTATAAATTATCCTTAGAATTACTGGTTTGCAAGACAGCATAATAAATCTCGTAACATTTTTATTTTGCATACTTATGTTGTCGTTTAAAAACGCTTACCACTATTTATTATTCACCGCCATCTGGGTTGTCCGTGTGCTCTCCAGTATGCACAATTTCACTCATCGATATCATTCCATATGCAGCAGTTCTTTCTGCCCATTGCAATGGTCTCCAATTTTTTCGATAATTAATTGTCGTCGTTACCGGCAAGTAAAAATTAAATAGAGATACATAAATTATAAACGCTCTCTAAATACGATGCGTAAAGTAACGAAACTGCGAGATATTTACTAAGTGTGCATTATTGTTAAGAGTTTTATTACAATAATTATTTTTCTAATCGCAATTTTTAAGACATTGCCGGTAAATATAACATTTTTGAAGAAGCATTTTATCTGTTATCTTGTACATAAACATTTTCAAATAAATTTACTTCAATTCATAAGAATCTGTGGTTCTTAATTGATGACTTTCCATGGTGACGCGATTCTTAACGTTCTAATTATATATCATAAGGCTGCGTTTATAATTGCGAATTAATATTTATAGCCATGACCGTTGTAGTTACACAAAATGCAAATAACGTAACAAAAAAGTGACATCACCGTTGTATTAAATGATTTAGCATTTGCGATCCTATATATATATATATATATATATATATATATATATAATTTAGATTATGATAGTAATAAATAAACACTAGAACCTTCTTATACATCATTCGTAACTCCAAAATATAAGTTGAGATGTCATGTGCATGAAATGCGCAGCTTTCGTGTAACTTGATTCCATTTGGTATGGGTTACTATTAAAATTGACATAAAGGAAGCGTTGCACGTCTACTGACGATACTGGTCAACAAAGCGAATAATTCCTTATTTCGCAAATTATTACCAGTCTCCAAGAATGTATCATCAATGATCAATTTGTTGCTTATATATTCGATTAAATTTCGTCATACTAGTACTCAGCTCTCGGTCATCATCTTCATCGGTAAAATACCAAAGGGGTCTACTCACACCACGGCTATCCTTAATCGAACTGTTCAATACCGGTTACATTGAAAAATTGTCAATCTCGTTACATTTTCAATTTTCATTCTTATGTTTTTGTTTACAATTCTTATCGCCAATTATTATACATCGCTGTCTGGGTTTTCCGTGTGTTCTCCAGTGTGCATAATTTCACTTATCGTTATTATTACATATACATCAGAACTCTCTGCCGAATGCAATAGTCTCTTATTTTGTTGATATTAAATTGATATAGTTACCAGAGAGCAAACGCTTAATTCAGATAATTTCACCATAAATACCCAATAAATACAATGCGTTAAGTAAAAAAACTAGGAGAAATTTACTAGCTATCCCTTATTGTTAATAATATTATTGAAATAACTCTTTTTTGTGATCGCAATTGGTAAAACATTACAGTTAAAATATAACATTTTAGAAAGAGCATTTCATCTGTCATTTTGTACATAAATAATTTCTGATATATTCACTTTAATTGATTAAAATGTGTGGTGATTAATTGATGAATTTTCATGCTAATGTGAATCTTAAAATTCGATATTTTGTAGGGGTCTTTTGCGGGTTTGCTATCTTCTTACATAAAGCTGGTAGCGGCTGTTGAGATCCGTGCTTATGATCAATCCCCGGCCTTTTCCCGATGGGTGATGTGAGAAGGCTAATTCGAATGATCACATATGTAAAGTACACAATGTTGCATGTAAAATTCATAGTTAGTCCAAATGACTGTGCTCTAGACAGCAACAAAAAGAAATACTGTTAACACAATTGAATGTCTTATACAAAAGTCACAGTTAAACAAAATCGTCCGTGCCCTAGCGGGCAGCAAAACGAAACACTGTTAACAAAGTTGAATGTCTTATACACAAGTCACAATTAAACAAAATTGTCCGTGCTATAGACCGCAGCAAAACGGAACAATGTTAACAAAGTTGAATGTCTTATACACAAGTAATTATTCTTTTACAAATGTCTGAATTGTGATGAATACATGTTACCGATTGAAAATATATGATGATATAAATAAAGTCACTGGTAAAAGTTGTCACTGATGATAAATAGACTAAAATCGTGTAAAAACTTCAATGAAAAAACTTCACAAAAAATGATCCACTGTTTGCTAAGGTTTTAACTTATTTAGATATAATAATCCATTGTACTCTGAAATTCTAATATATAGAATTAGATGCGAACAGTAAATCACTTGTATAAATTGCGAATAATCCAACGAAGAAAGTAATTCCACTATGGCACTATAATCCACCGCATGTTCCCTGCGTATTGTGCACGGGTGTGAATATTTAATAAAAAAACCCTATTAATTACAAATAAAATTGCAGTTCAAGAAATCTCAGTTAAAACCGCTTGAAACTAATAGAGATTGTTTCTAAAACCACAGTTAAGAGAAATATTGTGTAAAAACAGAGTTAGATTATTTGATCTTAAATAGTACCATGTTTGTCAAAATTGAACATCGTTGGGTTGTAACGCGGAGCCGCGTGTTACATACACCCCTCCCGACAATAAAAATTATTACACAATGAAGGGGGCTAACCTTTCAGGAGGTGTTATTGTTCTGCCGTACGGTGTAACAGCTGATGTTGGCTCTGTTAACACTGATTCTGGTTCCTCTATATCTTGCGGTGGCTTGAGGATGTCAGTTGGCTCGGTTGTTGATGAGAAGTAGGGCGTCAGTCCATAGTCAGCAAAACTGTCTGGAGGTGGACTTATCGTTTCTACACCGCCTAATATGTCAACATCGCGGCAGTGTGGTATTTGGATCATCTTGCTCTGCTACTTGCAATTCCTGAATGTTTATATGTGAAGGACACAGAATAAAGGCACGGAGATCTGCAGGACGGCTTAGAAAGTCTGCGACCACGTTTTCTGACCCTTTGACATGAGTGACTTCATATTCATACTCGTGTATTCGTGTAAGTTGTGAGTTGACACGTCGTGAATATAAATACTCTTTCTTTCCTCTGAGCATCGGAAGTAGAGGAAGATGGTCTGTGTATATCTTGAACTTTCGGCCATCCAGATAGGTGTGGAAGTGTAGGATCGACCGGTAGATTGCGAGTAACTCTTTTCCTAATGTATCATATCGCGTCTCGCGAGGTTGTAGTTTTTGCGAGTAGAACGCGATGGTTCGGTGTATGCCATTGATGGACTGTTAAAGTACTGCGCCTATGGCAACGTCGGATGCGTCAGTGATCAATTCAAAAGGTTGAGACCAATCAGGAGAATGTAGCATGGTCGCTTTGCATAAGGCCCTTTTTGACATCCTCGTAAGCCTGCATTTCGTCCATGTTGAGCTGAATCAGTTGTGATTTCTTGACGAAACGGCTTTCTGGCACGAGATATTTGTGAAGAGGTGCCAGAATCTTGGCAAGGCAGGGTACAAATCGAGAATAGTAGTTCATCTTGCCCAAGAATCGTCGTAATGGCCGAACGGTGGTTGGAGGCTGTAGATCTTGAATAGCATGAACCTTAGTATGTATTGGCGTCATGCCTTCTTCGGAAATTTGATGACCGAAGAATTCAATTGATTTCTGTGCAAAGACGCATTTGTTGCCATGAAGTCGGAGGCCATAGTCTGCTAGACGTGTGAGCAGGATCTCAATATGTTGTATATGATCGGTCATTGAGTTGGAGAATACCAGGATGTCGTCTAAATATGGAATTACAAATGGTAGACCATCTAGTATTTCGTCCATAACGCGTTGGAAAGTTTGCGAGGCATTCTTGAGACCGAAAGGCATATAGTGATATTCGTGAGTGCCACCTCCGGTGAATCTGAGTGCAGTATATGATACGGAGTCTTTGTCCATCGGTACTTGATAGTAGGCTTTCACTAGGTCAAGTTTTGAATACACAGCATGACCGATAGCAGATCTGAGTAGGTCAGCTGGATTTGGCAGGATGTACGAATCAGACTGTGTGCAAGAATTGAGAATGCGATAATCCCCGCACACCCAGAATGTTGCTGGTTCACTCTTTGCTATTACTACCACAAGCGACGCATAAGGTGAGCTGGATCGTGTACAGATGCCTTGTTGACGTAGCATGACGAATTCTTGCTCGGCGGCCTTATGTTTGTGTGATGCCAATGGACGTGCTCGTTGAGGATGAGGAAGTGGTTTTGATATGATGATACGATGAGCTGTGATGGCACGCTTCCTCTTGTGATCGGGCATGAAGAAGATAGGTTTGAAAATGATGAAAGGATACTTGAAACATCTTTTTGAGTTGGAGAACGAGATTGTGTGTACTCGTACCTAAAACGTCGCTATATTGGAGTCATTGGCGCAGGTCAGATTGCTGGTGTCGACTGGGTGGGTAGGTTAGAAATAATTGTGGCGTAGTAAGCTTACATCTGATCCAGTGTCTATGAGAAATAATTCGCCAGAGGTTGCGTCACGGATGAGAAAGGATGTTGATAGTGGCAACTGACGATGGGACTGGTTGCTGGCATTTGGGCGTTTTAAGCATAACTTGACTGGAGCCGTCGCTGTAAATACAATAGTTTGATTGCGCTCTACCGCGAAAGCAACGTGCTTCGAGCCATCAGACGTGGAGCGGCCAACGATCTTGGGGTGCTCAGCCTCTACTGCCGCAGAGGAGGCTGACCCCAGCAGTTTTCCGAACCTTCCATGGGCGGATCCTTCCGAGTTTTTTTTAGGGTGACTGCGCCCACTTGAAAGTCGCGTCTGTGCGCGGGATTGTGCAGCCGTTTCTGAGGCAATAGAGTGTGGAGTGGCCATAGCTGCAGTGATTCGGACACCACACCGTCTGTAACTGTTGAACTGTGGCCCGGCCTCTTGACGTCGACCTCCTGGCGCTATTTCGGGACGGTGGTCGACGCTGGTCACGCCTGCTCTGGTCGCGTCTATTATGGACGGCATCGACTGAGGCCAAATTTGGCCTGACGGTGAGGTTCTCGAGCAGGCTGATGAGGCGTTCATTCGTGACATTTGTTCCGGCTGATGATGCGGTGGATTGTGATTCGGACAGTCTTGAGGTGATGTGGGCCTTCTCTGGGGCAGGTGAGCTGTAGTGGTGTTTCTTCCACCACTTGTCTAGACGTGCCGGCAGAACGTCGTCTTGTACTTCGACGGATTCGCGCAGGAACATGGCCATCTCTTGGAGTGCCGACGGGAGCTTCTGTATGAAAAGTCGCATTAAGATTTCCTTGGGCAGGTTGAATTCCAAGGCTTTCTGCTCCATCTCCCTAAATAGCTCAGAAGGCGTGCGGCTACCTAGGGACATCTGGCTCATTAATTCTGTAAGCCTGTCTTCTCGATCTGGTGTCAAACGCCGCTTGACGGCGCGTCGCGGGCTCCGCCATGGCTGCGCACATGTGCCCTTAGAGTATCGATGCAGAATATCTTTTAGTCGGCGTCTGAAAGACATTGGGATCGTCTCCCAAGCCCTCTAAATATTGAGCCCTCGTCTGTTATATTGGACACTTTGGCCAGTAGAGTAACATTGTCGACCAACTCGTCAAGGTAGTCTGGATCGCATTGGCATATTTTATACTGTGTCCATGTGTTAGTGCGGCCTGTTGCTGGGCTCACAACAGGGCTTCCTGCATTTCCAGAACTGGACGTCATATTATGTGTGTGATTGTTGTCGAGAATAGATGGCAGAATAACATCCTCCTCACCCGCCATCGCGCGGCTGTCTTCGAGCATTGTGATCGCGAGAGGGTGTTTTTCTGTGATATTTGTCTTAGAATTTACTTTCCTTCGTGGCATTCATTTAAAGTGCTTGAAGTTCTCAAAATCTAGATGTTTATTAATTCTTTGCTGGTTAAGAGTTCGACGAAACGGGGCACCATTTATGTAGGGGTATTTTGCGGGGTTGCTATCTCCTTACATAAAGCTTGTAGCGGCTGTTGAGATCCGTGCTTATGATCAATCACCCGCCTTTTCCCGATGGGTGATGTGAAAAGGCTAATTCGAATGATCACATATGTAAAGTACACAATGTGGCATGGAAAATGCATAATTAGTCCAAATTGACCGTGTTCTAGACGGCAACAAAACGAAATATTGTTAACACAATTGAATTATCTTAT
This sequence comes from Eudiplozoon nipponicum, assembly GCA_029291075.1. Taxonomy (NCBI): domain Eukaryota; kingdom Metazoa; phylum Platyhelminthes; class Monogenea; order Mazocraeidea; family Diplozoidae; genus Eudiplozoon; species Eudiplozoon nipponicum. Next base: position 45,876 of record JAQBSW010004474.1, on the reverse strand, counting down.
ACAAAAGTTACGGTTAAACAAAATTGTCCGGGCTCTAGACGGCAGCAAAACGATACACTGTTAACAAAGCTGAATGTCTTATACACAAGTCACAGTTAAACAAAATTGTCCGTGCTCTAGACCGCAGCAAAACGAAACACTGTTAACAAAGCTGAATGTCTTATACACAAGTGATTGTTCTTTCAGAAATGTCTGAATTGTGATGAATACATGATACCGATTGAAAATATATGATGATATAAATAAAGTCACTGGTAAAAGTTGTCACTGATGATAAATAGACTAAAATCGTGTAAAAACTTCAATGAAAAGACTTCACAAATAATTAATCCTCTGTTTGCTAAGGTTTTACCTTATTTAGATATAATAATCCATTGTATTCTGAAATTCTAATATATAGAATTATATGCGGACAGTAAATCACTTGAATAAACTGCGAATAATCCGACGAAGAACGTAATACAACTTTGGCGCTATAATCCACCGCATGTTCCCTGCGTATTGTGCGCGGGTGTGTATATTTAATAAACAAAAGCCTATTAATTACAAATAAAATTGCAGTTCAAGAAATTTCAATTAAAACTGCCTGAAACTAACAGAGATTATTTCTAAAATCACAGTTAAGAGAAATATTGTGTAAAAACAGATTTAGATTATTTGACCTTAAGGAGTGCCATATTTGTCAAAATTAAATATCGTTGGCTTTAAGCGCGGATCCACGTGTTACAATATGTCTTAAGGCTGTGGTTCTAATTGCGAACTAATGCACCCAGCCTTTGCCGTGGTAATTACACCAAATAATAATAACGTAACAAAATGGACAACACCGGTGTATTTATTGATTTAGTATTTGCGATCAATATATATATATATATATATATATATATATATATATAAAGTTTCGTTTGTTTATTCAGGTTTTTCATCTCGTGTAACATACGTCATCCATCTGGAACTGACGTTACAAGGAGCCTCTCGCATTGGTACAAATATATACTACCTTTGTTAACGTAAATTTAATGCAAAATTAAAAAAACTTAATAATAAGTGTCGCGCAAGCTATCAAAATAAGAAAATTAAATCAAGTAGCTACATTTAAATATCAATCTATATATATATATATATATATATATATATATATTTATCCATGTAAGGAATATATATTTTGTTTGGCTGCGCAAAAAAGCAAAACTCTGTCGAAAGACTCTTCACATATATCACGGACAGCCATTTTCTAACAAATAACAATTTTCCATAAATTTTATACGATCATCCTATCCGGATTTCTGAGTACGTTATACATGAATGAATGTACACTGAACATCGAAAGAGTGCCGAATTTCGTTGATTTTTTTCAATTTTTTACGCGATAAATTACGTATAACATCAGTTAAATAATTTATATACTTGTTGCCGTCGGAATTACGCCACTTTACTTGTGGTTCGTATTTCTAAAACAAATCCCCTGCATTGCCAAATGAGCGCTCAGGATGCAGCTGAATTTGCTCTGATCGTAAATTTTAAACAAATCACACCCAACTTTCATTATACTTCAAACAGCAAGTCTCCGGGACACGTGATAAGAAATGAAATATTATAACAGGATTACATAAAATATGTTCTTTTTACAATCTAAGCATAGAATAGCACAACTATATTTATTAATTAAGTAGACTGGTTATATCCTTGTTTAGAACTTCTTATTACTGCCAACACTGCGAAATATGTGCATTAATTTTAATTAAACATTAATTTGCACATCTAAACCAGACTTCTGCTCACGTGGCATTACGTAAAGAGCATTCAGAATGCAATCATCAGTTATATGCTTCAAACATTTGACTTTCGCCTGCAAATGCTAAATCGTTAAATACACCGGTGTTGTTCTTTTTTGTTACCTTATTAGTATTTTGTGTAATTACCATGGCCATGGCTAGAAATATTAATTCGCAATTATAAACACAGCTTTGAAATATATAGATAGAATTTTAAGAATCGCGTTAACATGAAAAATCGTCAATTAAACACCACAGATTCTTATGAATTGAAGTGAATTTATTATAAATTATTTATGTACAAGATGACAGATGAAATGCTCGATCCAAAATGTTATATTTACCGGCAATGTCTTAATAATTGCGATTAGAAAAAGAATTATTGTAATAATACTCTTAACAATAATGTACACAGTAAATATCTCGCGGTTTCATTACTTTACGCATCGTATTTAGAGAGCGTTTATAATTAATGTATCTCTATTAAATTTTTGCTCGCCGGTAACGACCACAATTAGTTATCGAAAAAATTGGAGACCACTGCAATAGGCAGAAAGAACTGCCGCATATGGAATGATATCAATGAGTGAAATTATGCATACTGGAGAGCACACGGACAACCCAGATGGCGGTGAATAATAAATAGTGATAAGCGTTTTTAAACGACAACTTAAGAATGAAAAAATGAAAATATTACGAGATTGATTATGCTGCTCATGTATATAATTATATTATAAGGTACAATTTGATTAAAATGTATGAAATAACAATAAAATGGTCTACAAACATCTATTTTTATATTTAAATATCAATATATATAGATACCCATATATAAAGAATATTTTTATATAAAAACCATATATAAATATAAACAATCGTGCGAGAAAAATAAATGTCAACCATCTGTAATTCACGTTGATTTATAGTATATAAATCTGAATATGTATTTATGTAATTATTAGCACACCGTCGGAATGCAACCAGAGAATCAGGTAAATAATATATTTCCTGTCGTGCAAAATATTTCTTTTAAAACATTTCAATTTATGTAAAATCCAGCATTTAATTTTGAGTGGAATATAGATCTTATTATCGTCTTATATCTAATCGTTTCAAATCACAGTTTCTTTAGTTTACTAATCGTTAATAAAATATACAGTATCGGCCTAATGCAATTATATACATTTTAAATTTTATATCATTCGATAAGATATTTCAATTTATTTGTGCCCATCTGTTCTTAGCTCTGCTTACTATCCTTTCAATGTCTCTCAACAGAAGTTGCACATTGAATATTTATGCATAAATCGTTAATCTCTTGCTGAAGTTTGACCTCAAAATTATCATTAAGCATGGCATCATGAAAATAAACATAATTAAATTCTGTTCTATTACCTATTTTTAAAGCTTTCGTCTTTTTACTGTTTATTCTCAGCCCTAGTGTTATCAAATAACTACTAAGGTCATACAAATCTAGTATCATATTATTTTTGGAAAAGTTAAAAATTTTTCGGATCAATTGAAAAGATTAATTGTAAATCATCAGCAAATTTGCAAACACGACCTTTAAAGATCTTTGTTATCAGATACGCAAATACGATTTTAAATAAAATTAGCCCAAAAATTAACATTGTGGAATTCCACTTGTTAATTTTTTTCGATTTTGATTTCAAATCATTTACTTAAATACTCATTCTACGATTATATAGGTAGTACCTGAGTAATCTAAAAATAATTGGATCAATATTTAATAAATTAATCACCTTCAAAATAGCATCAATAATATAGAATCAAAAGGGTTTGAGATATCTATAAATAGAATTAATGCATCTAACTATTTTTCATCTAGTGTAATTAAATGTTTCCACATAGAAAGTATATTAGTACTGGTCAATCTTACTTTCGTATATCCATGTTGACTTGTATCAAATCCAACCGGCAGCATACATTCTAAATAATATAGTCTCACTCGTTCTATTTTCTTCAGAAATGAAGGGATGATAGAGATTAGTCTATAATTACTGGCGCATGTTGGTTTTCTTACCTTCATTTGGTAATTCCCCATTCTTCAAAATTCTATTTATAGTTTTGCAGAGCGCATTCATAAAAGATAAAGTTAATTGAATTAGGTCATCAATCGATATACCAAGGTAATCCTTTTGTTGTTTTGATATTATATTTAACATAAATTTTATCAATTTGTCCCTGTCGATAACAATTTCTAGATCAGTTAGATCCATGAAATTGCGTTCCTTTTGTAGATTAAATATCAAATTGCCAAATACTTCATCCAATTCCCAGAGAAATTCACATTCAGTTTTATCCACAGGTAATATGAGCTTTAATTTCTCATAATATTTACTGTAGTCTGTGAGTAGTTTGTGTCTTAGTCTAGGATTACAGTTCAGTTTTCCGAAAATGATTTTTTAACTTTTTGACGGAATATCAGAGGTGATAAATTAATTTCACTCTCTGTCAAATCTAACCTCATTTTGTAAATATTATTAAAAAGACTACACTTCATAATATTATCTCGTTTAATTCTTTGTTTACATAATTTCGTATCGATTTGCTTCGGCATAATATACGTAAACATAGATGCCGGGAATAAATAAGATAATGACGTTGAATCAAAAGAAACAATTTCATAATAATTCATAACGTAAAAACTTTCATAATCAATCATTACACTTAAATTACAGTTAAATACTGTTCGTTGCGAAGAACTAATATATATGCAAGTATGTATTAGGTTTTGCGAACCTAGTAACAAATTAGTTCAATTATGACCAGAAGGATAAACCAAAGCCAGCATGAACGGAAAGTATAATCTCATGCACATTCGTTTCGTGCTTACTGGCGACTCATCAGTAGGAGCCGGTATTACGCCCCTTAACCACTATATATTTGGTAGAAGAATGTGGAATAATAGGACGGTACAATCCCCTAGACGAATGTGTAAACATGTAATAGTGAAGCTAACATCATCTAAAGTCAACGACAATGCGACTTCAATGCTAACTCACATTATATAATATATATACCGAGTCTGTAAAGGATACTAACACTATGGCTATTGGGTTAGTAACTGATACCTTTTTTTGAAATCGATGAGTACCGGATACTAACACTATGGTTTCCGAGCCATGCTTACCGCGTAATGTGATAACTGATATCGATGAAGGCCAGAGTGTATGGTTTAACTGGAGTAACAGGTGTTCGGAAATTGTTGTAATTCTCAATTTGGGTGAACTTTAGCATAAATTTATATCCATCAGGTTGGTATCATGTACCGACTCGGAAACCATAGTGTTAGTATCCGGCACTCACCGATTTCAAAAAAGGTATCAGTTACTAACACAATAGCCATAGTGTTAGTATCCTTTACAGACTCGGTATATATATTATATAGTGTGAGTTAGCATTGAAGTCGTATTGTCGTTGACTTTAGATTATGTTAGCTTCACTATTACAGGTTTACACATTCGTCTAGGAGATTGTACCGTCCTATTATTCCACATTCTTCTACCAAATATATAGTGGTTAAAGGGCGTAATACCGGCTCCTACTGATGAGTCGCCAGTAAGCACGAAACAAATGTGAATGAGATTAGACTTTCCGTTCATGCTGCCTTTAGTTTTGTAATGTTTTGTTACTGTTGATTTACACTGAAATTTAAGTTTATCTCAAGTTCCTAAACTTGATTTTAGAAATCAATGAATTTGTTTACATTCATTATGTCATTATTGTTGACCTATAAGCATCGTTGACTTCTTTATCTAAATGACACCAGCCATTTTACCTTTACAGAACCTGCCTTTTGCGTCTCCAGAGTGACTGTATTATCGTCAACAAGAAGTAGTGAATGTCATTGGTATTACAACTAAACAGGTGTGTCAAAAATTTTAAAACTACAAAATAATTCATATTACCTAAACGAATGAATATATTTATAATAAATGATAAAAAAATAGTTTTTAAAAAAGTCAATTATACTGTTTTTTCTTTGCTATTAGAAAACGTTTTTCGCCAGCAAAATTTCCTGTTTCCTGTTTAGGCAAATTTAAATTTCAAGTACGATGCAGATAAAATGATTTTTAAGTTATAAGTTGATACACAATTTGAACAAAAATAATCCATAATCTATCGAGATGGTGGTTCAATGGTGCATTCTTTATTAATGAATCTCTTCTCGTTAGATTTTTCTGCGAAATATTTAACGTTTAAAACAAATAATATTTGCGTATTATGTAAAGGTTTCTTCGTGAAATTTTGAACGGAAGCAAACCAGTAAATTAAATAATTTATGCAAGTTTATAATCGCAAACTGACTTACGATAATTTTGCTTTGTTTTACAATGGTTAGAGATGGTCTTATTGGGGTTTATCTCAGGTCCGGAATTAAGGATATTTTACCTAGATTAGCCCATTATTTTGATCATACTTTTTGACTTACTTTTAAAAACGATATGGAATTTGTCAATTTTGTGTTCTCAAATGATACCCGGTTATTTTTACGTCTTTTTCGAAGTAGTATGCACAGTGCGGCATAAAACTGATGAGAAATATTGAAACAAACCAATGATAGTTGAAAGGGCACATCGTTTATTGGTTTGTAAACTGATTTTCGCCACTGAAGAAGCTTGTTGAAATTCTCAGAGTATGTTGATTTAGAATAATAAGACACATGCGCGACTTTTCATTATGAATTATTACCGTGAAACGGAACCTCGTTTTATTTCTTCAAAAAACATTACCTTTGCTGAACAGTATAATGAAAAAATATTTTTAAAAAACCACAAGTACCACAAACGTTTACGCGATAATACATATCTAATAATGATATATGTTGTATTTTCACATTTTTGATTAGCACTAATCATTGTTAAATAATAAACATAAATTAATTGAATATCGAAATAGTTAGCTAATTGTAATTTTCCATAGAGAAAAATTTAATCTTAGTTTATCGTAGAACATACAAATAATTAATAATTCAGAATTACTGGCCAGTAAACAAAGATGTGATAGAACCGCATTTCCATTGGGACGAATACAAACTCAGCCCGATCGAAGACAAAACAAAATTGGAAATTGTGATCAATCTGAACTTTATGAAACTGTCCGTACAAAGCTATTGCCCGCGTAAGCATATATGAAGCTGGCACTCCCCAATCAATTTTTTTTAAATACGTACAATGTATGCAAGATAACTAGAACTGAGAGCCGCATATCTAATTTTGCTTTCCAAATATTTTCAATGCGGTTTGATCCTCGATAGTAAGTTTGCCGTCGTACTCTGATGATGGCCATGGAAGGTCGAAACCCGACAGTGCGTTGCGACTGGTGGTAGTTTTGTTATGTTGTTCGACGACTGGTTACATTCAGTGGGGTTGGTGTTTGTTTCAAGCACGCAAACTTGATTTAAAGAAATTTTGTCTAGGTTTGAAATGAACCAGTTTTAAGTTATACAGCTGGGTTCTGACATTAAGCCATGATTTAATGGGCGATTGTGTTTGCTCCTTTTTGTAAGGTTTAGCCTACAAAAAGAAAAATAAATAAAATCATGCCGGTATACTTCAAATCCAGACATATCTATGTATATGTTATTTGTATTTATTATAGCATATGTAGTAACAAATTAATCAAAATAGGACCAGAAAGATAAATAAATGTCAGCATAAACATAGAGTATAACCTCATGTATGCATGCGTTCTGTAGAATGGACATCAATCCATTTTGCAATTAATCAACAAGACAGATTGTGTCCATATTTGTTTGTGGTTGCGATAGTTTGCACTGGCAGTTTTTAATATGGAACATTTGGTTTAGTCAAGTATGTATTAGGTTTTGCGAACCTAGTAACAAATTAGTTCAGTTGTGACCAGAAGGATAAACCAAAGGCAGCATGCACGGAAAGTATAATCTCATGCACATTCGTTTCGTGCTTACTGGCGACTCATCAGTAGGAGCCGGTATTACGCCCTTTAACCACTATATATTTGGTAGAAGAATGTGGAATAATAGGACGGTACAATCTCCTAGACGAATGTGTAAACCTGTAATAGTGAAGCTAACATAATCTGAAGTCAACGACAATACGACTTCAATGCTAACTCACACTATATGACGAATGTGTAAACCTGTAATAGTGAAGCTAACATAATCTGAAGTCAACGACAATACGACTTCAATGCTAACTCACACTATATAATATATATACGGAGTCTGTAAAGGATACTAACACTATGGCCATTGTGTTAGTAACTGATACCTTTTTTGAAATCGATGAGTACCGGATACTAACGCTATGGTTTCCGAGTCGGTACATGATACCAACCTGATGGATATAAATTTATGCTAAAGTTCACCCAAAATGAGAATTACAACAATTTCCGAACACCTGTTACTCCAGTTAAACCATACACTCTGGCCTTCATCGATATCAGCTATCACATTTCGCGGTAAGCATGACATCATTCAATTCAATATATTACAGTTAAATACTGTTTGTTGCGAAGATCTAATATATATGCATGTATGTATTAGGTTTTTCGAACCTAGTAACAAATTAGTTCAGTTGTGACCAGAAGGATAAACCAAAGGCAGCATGAACGGAAAGTATAATCTCATGCACATTCGTTTCGTGCTTACTGGCGACTCATCAGTAGGAGCCGGTATTACGCCCTTTAACCACTATATATTTGGCAGAGGAATGTGGAATAATAGGACAGTACAATCTCCTAGACGAATGTGTAAACCTGTTATAGTGAAGCTAACATAATCTGAAGTCAACGACAATACGACTTCAATGCTACCTCACACTATATGACGAATGTGTAAACCTGTAATAGTGAAGCTAACATAATCTGAAGTCAACGACAGTACGACTTCAATGCTAACTCACTCATCGATTTCAAAAAAGGTATCAGTTACTAACACAATGGCCATATTGTTAGTATCCTTTACAGACTCGGTATATATATTATATAGTGTGAGTTAGTATTGAAGTCGTATTGTCGTTGACTGCAGATTATGTTAGCTTCACTATTACAGGTTTACACATTCGTCTAGGAGATTGTACCGTCCTATTATTCCACATTCTTCTACAAAATATATAGTGGTTAAGGGGCGTAATACCGGCTCCTACTGATGAGTCGCCAGTAAGCACGAAACGAATGTGCATGAGATTATACTTTCCGTTCATGCTGCCTTTGTTTTATCCTTCTGGTCACAACTGAACTAATTTGTTACTAGGTTCGCAAAACCTAATACATACTTGCATATATATTAGTTCTTCGCAACAAACAGTATTTAACTGTAATTTGGTTTAGTCTACAAAGTTATTTCCAAAACTGCCAAAAACATGCATTGCACAATATTTTCATCTTTATTTAAACTGAGAAATGTTATCCAGTCTTCCTTTCAGGTGAACCTCTTCTTATCACTGTGTTATGGTATTTCATCGAGCCACACACATTTATATTTTTGTAAAGCAGACATCTAACCAAGTTTGCAGATGATGATTAACTGAAGTATAATGACAGTATTTCATCAAATATGCCGTCAGAGTAATGAAAAACGTATCACCAGATAAGAAACCCAATTTCATGAACAAAACTTGTTTGGGCCTGGAGGATAAAACGATAATTAAAATGAAGTTGGAACACAGTTGAAAATTGAGTTCAATAAGTGACTTCGGCTTTGTGTTTGAGCAGTTACGCAAGTGAACAAAATTTATCTGGATCAAATCCAAGCAGAAAAATCATGGAAACAACTGATGAACTCATATCACAAATAGACCCATTCTACTGGGATTACTGCTTTTATTAATTTTACACTATTATTCTTATATTGATAACGCATAGTAAAATAATTAATAAATATTTTATTTAAAGAATGGCAGTCATGCAATATTATAATATAATTTTGAAATTGTTAAAATGTTTCTATTAAATAAAGTCACAGTTATGTTTCTGCTTTTGAATCCTAGTAAGTAAACTAGGTATAAAACTAAATATTCATTAAAAATTACATGGCCAAATGCTCAACTCATTAATTTCAAAGGAGTAACAGTAAAGAAATTTATTAAAAGCATCTATCAATATTCCCTAAAATGCTAATGAACTCTTAAACAGCAATCCTACATCTAGTTTGTTTAAAGTTATGCCTCAAATATTCGATTATTGTTAATTTCATAGATTTAAAAAAATTAAAGACGGCACTTCAATGAATTTAATTTTTTGCATGTTTAGTCAATTTACTAAATAAAAATTACAATGGAAAATATAGGAATATTTTGGAGAATATTTTAAATATATTTTATATTTTGCTAATAAGTTTACGACATGTGAAGCGTTGTAACTCTGCTTGATTTTGTAGCATTAAGAAATGGTTAACTGATTTAAAACGTCAGATTTCTGTACTCACTTTGAATACCGAACCCATTTGGGTAAGTAAATATATCCGGAAGTAAATTTTGCGTACAAGGTAGATAGCGTAAATTATTAATTGTATTAAAATATAGTAACATTTAGTCTCGTCTTTTAAATGTTCTTGCCATCTAATAATTTTATTCACGACGTCTGAATTAAAATATAAGCAAAATATATTCGGAACAGAAATTTAAAATTTCAATGAATTTTTTGATACAATTTTCCGATAATGAAAATTTAATATATAACCTCAACAATGAAAGTTTTTAAATTAACATTTACGTCTGTCTAATTAAAGTCTCTTACAAATTTAAATCGTTGTTGTCATTAAAATTTTATCTGATTCGACACAGCGATAATTTCTGTTGTCGACGGAAATTTAGTGAATACTATTACGTTTATTCGTAAAAAAATACCTCAACATAAAATAACTCGCTAAAAAATAAAGCAAATTGCTAATCAAATTAATCTCTGTTTGTCACATTTGTGTGTTTAAACCAATAAATTTGTAGGTCGAATTGGAAAAAAACTCAAAATTTTCATATTTTATATTGTTCATCAATCCTTTTAAAAAATTATAGTAAATTAACCATTTTATAATTCACGTAAATTTTTTACAATGTATTGAGACAATATCCGTTTTGGGTTTAGTAATTAGTTCATGTAGAATTTGAAAGAATATCAGTGCTTGCATGAACAGAACCTGCAATCTTACTGACTTGTGCTTATATCTAACTGGCAAGTGCTTAATTAACCAATCACACTTTATGTGGGTAATGATAACAATTATTGAAGTTAAGGTATGGAGCAATAATAATTTTTACTGCCTGTGAAATAAATGTTTGGTTAACAAATCAACAGCTACCTAATTTTCATTATGGTGCAAGAAACGCAAGACTAATATGAGTAAGAGATTTACTTCAGATCTGCCACATCATAACTATATAGATGAGTGAATGTGTATGGGTCAGCATTTATACAATTCGATTTCATCCTCCCACAATTAAAATAAACGGTCAAAACGTGCCAATACCAGTGACGCATGGTAGGCATTGTACCTTGTCTTAATTGTTAAATGAAATTGGATTTGTTCGTAATTATGCTTTTTTATTTTCTGTAAACTCATTTATTTATCTTACTTTCCAGACACTTAATGAATCATCTAATAGCACACTTATTCTCAAATTTAAATCTTCACCACCCAAGGGATATTTAACCTATGCTATTTAACATTCAATTTTAAATTTTATAATTCTCAAATATATTCCATTATTCAAAAACTCCCTAGATTACACTAGGGCGCATTCATTTCCAATCTGATTGATTTTCACCCATCGATTGTACACATGAATTAATCAACATTTAATTAACAAAATTAAAGCAAACGTGCTCGACGTACCTCTCACGCGCAGGCTTTTTTATTCTGCAAATTCTCGATTTTGACGTTATGATAACTCAATTGGTCTGACCACTGGAACACACGAGGATTCAACCACAAGCAAATACATTTATTTATTTTTGGTAAAATTTGAAGATATTTAGCTAAACCGCTCACTCAAAGAGCGCATAATAGCCACTACTCATTAAGTCATTCAATTTCTTTACTAACTGACCAAATTTCCAACAGGCCGTGGATTGCCACTCGTTTGCTATCCCTTGCACATGCACGTGCGCATTACGATAATTTAGTGAGCCATCTTAAAAAATCTACCTCACTTTCTACATGACTTACTTGCCTCCTTATGTAGCAATCACATTTCAAAGAAAATTTCTCGCTATTTATTTATTAAAACAAATTATTTCTACGTTCACTTACCCTCCAAATAATTCAATTAATCCGCTTTAGCATTTATTTCAGTGTATGCATTTGGCCAAATGTCTGCACCACGTTTTTCGCGGATTCACTTTGAGCATTGTTCTGTTTTTACAATTATTGTGAATATCTCGTTGTTAATTTAATATTTATAATAATATTATAATGCACTGGAAAATATTAGAATGACTACCTAAAAAATTTTATATTAATACAAATTGCCCACATATATTTTCACCGAATTACTTTGTGTAATTCTCATATGTAGCCTGCATTATTGAGGGTAAAATAATTCCATTTCAGCGGAATATAGAAATAAAGAATTGACGGAAATTTTCTTCTGTCCAAATAGGATTAATTATTTCGGAAATTGTATATGTTATAGATAAATTTTCAGTTAAAATGATCATAATTATCTAATAATGAAATGTTAAGTATACGAATTGTTTCCTGGTTATATATTTCTTTTTTATTTGAACATTTAAAAACGTTTCAGCCGTTTTCTGCACGGAGACGAAACCAATTTTAAATAATAAACGTCGAAATATGACATCCAAATGCAAATTAAGATCACATTTAGCTTATTTTGTGAAAAAATTTAAGCCTTAATGTGTAATGCACCGTCTAATTGAACAATAACTGAAGCGAATTTAGTGAAAGCTTATGTAAATCGTGTTCTTGAATTGTCCAGAAAATATAGTTAACAAATCGATATAAAAGAGCTGCATCGTTATACACAATCTAAAAGGTCAAATTGATCATTTCAGCTTTATTGCTCACTATTCAACCATCGCGTTGAATAATTCTTAAAAAAGCGTTGTCTGGATACAATGAGATTGGTTTTTATCTTAATCACGCAGGATTGATATCATCATTGAAGATGCTGGATTTTGTTGCACTAAAAAATAATGCTAGTCTTAAATTAGTAACCGGTTGTAGGTTCTACAGTTGATAACTTTATGACCGTTATTCCATGTGGAATTTGTTCCTTTGAAGTTATTGAATACTTCTGTTGGCGTCGCTAACATTTGACAAAATGGATATGTAAGATGAATATGTGATCCAGCTCTTCCAAGTTTCAAACGATCATGTGAGATGTTGGCTTATTTATTTAGATGGCTTCGGATTCATAGGATAGTATTGTTGATCTCATTTTATACAAATATAGGAAATGTTGATTTAATAAAGTGTGATTGGTGTTTATCTCAATTTCAAAAACTTCACTAAGTGAACTTTTATTACCACCCCCGCAAAAAATGATTTGTTTCATTTTTATATGATTCGTTGAAGCTGAGAAGTTGTTATATTCGTAACTGCATAGTAATATTTTATTTCAAATTTACTGCCAAGTAAAACTTATACAAATTTATTTTGAAATGCAAGCTTTAATAAAATTCATTGTACCCTTCCTACGTGCAAAAACAAAAAGAAATTTTATCAGATACAAGAAACGTTTTTTTCCTAGATGTACTATTAATGAAAGAAACTAATGGTAAATTAAGCAGAAACATTTACCATAAACGAACATGTTCTGCACAGTATGTGCATTACAGCAGTTTTGTGCCGTTTCACTATAAATTATCAACATTTCGTGGCTGCTTTCAAGAATTGACAGTTTTGTTAGTCAAGATTCAAAAGAAAACGAAAATAATAAAACAATTAACGATTTAATATACAATGGCTATCCTAGGCAATTAATTGAATCAATTATTAAAAGGTGAATTAAACAGAAACAGACGTATTACGAGCCAGAAAGGAAAACAATCTACCTGAACATCCCCTTTATGGGGGATGCAATTTCCCGAATGGTACAAAAGAAAGTTGAAGCGGCATTAACACGTATATTTAATGCAGCTAAACTACGATTGTTATTTATGGTGACACACTTGCTTTTACCAGCAATCAAAGAGAAACAGCCGTTAATGTCGACATGAAATATTATTTACCAATATAAATGCGCAAGTTGTCGATCAACTTATGTAGGCCGATAGACCAAATTTTGAATTACTGGAATGAGAGAACATTGTAACTTAAACGCCTGTTTTAAATCAAATGGTGAATACACGTCTGCAATTGAGCAACACATCGTCGAAACATCACAGGTATGTTCATCAGACGTAGCATTCAAAATAATTACTAAATGCACTCAATTGAGTGGTTTCCGTTTTTATAAAGAAATGTTTCTTGTATCTGATAAAATTTCTTTTTGTTTTTGCACATAGTAAAGGCACAATGGATTTTACAAAATTACTAGAAATGAGAACCACATATCTGGTTTTCTTTACTATATATATTCAATGCAGTTCGATTTTCATTAGTCTTTTTGTTATTGTACTCTATGCATAATCACGGAAGGTCAAAATTTTCTTTGTTATGCAACTAGTTTGATACGTTTATTTGGTATTTATCTCAACCGCGCAAACTTTCTACTTGATTTGAAAAGTTGGTCTGACCACCCACGTAGTCAATGATTTTTTAACTAAGAACAGTTGCCGTTTATTCAATTATTGAAATCTTTTGACTTGGTCCAAAATATTCATAGTAATTGAATGGCAAATTAAAAATAATTTTTTGAAATAGATAATAAGTATCCTCTAAAAGCCCTCTCTTATGAGCATAGTTATCCAGAATTTTTTTTAAGATACCTTGTAAAGGTTGCAAACTCAGGTATATAGGTAAAACCAAGCGTCCAATAAAGGTACGTAGAGGGAACATAAAACTGCATGCAAATATAGACATCTTCATAGTTCAGATCTAGCCAGGCACTCAATAGAGACAGGTCATCCGATAAACTGGGATGGCTGTAAACGGATTGCACTATGTAAACGAAATAGATTAACCAAGTTGATTAGGGAATCAAATTGAAATAAAATCAGGAATAAACTTTATGAATCTGACATCTGTAGAAAAATCATTAGGCCCCATTTTTAATGAAGCCTTCTCGAATGGAAAGAAACGTAGATTGGAGGATTCAGAGTTAATAATAAAACCAACTAAGTGACCGCGACTATTAATTTGAGATAGTAAATGAAACAATTTAGATTGTTGTAAAAAGAGGTAATTTAGCTATAATAATAATGTATTGTGTGCTTTCTGTGGAGCTTATATAGCTAATTATTTGTTGACTTATATATATATATATATATATATATATATATATATATATATATATATATATATATATATTAATTTAATGATAGATGGAAATTTAAATATTTAAATAATATCTGGGTGGACCTCACATGGTTGCTTATATGTCTATTTAGATATGCAGATTAAACATATATATATATATATATATATATATATATATATATATATATATATATATATATATATATATGATGAACATTTTAACTTATATAAGACTTGAGAGAAACGCACAAGGTTGTTTATATGTCTATCTAAATATGTTTAACAGATATATATATATATATATTACGCAGAGACATATATATGAATGATTCTAAATATCCATATAAGATGTGGGGTGAGCTCACATGGTTGCTTAAAAGCTTATTTAGATATTCGCACAATAAATGTGGAAGAATATTTAGATTCTGTTATAAGATGTGAAAGGAACTCACATTTTTGCTTATGTGGATTGAGATATACATATTATATATATATATATATATATATATATATATATATATATATATATATATATTGTGTGTAGAAGTGTATAAATATGGATAATTATATATTCATATAAAATGTGATTATAAATAAATATATATCTATGTGAAGTAAATATAATAAACACTCGAAGTGAATTGTAGGGAATTGAAGTTCAAGAGAACCCGGTGTATTGCTTTTAGATACATACATATACATATATATAGAGGCTTAATATATACATAGTCATAGATATTTAAATATTAGCAAATGCGTTTTGACTGATATAATTTATCCGTTGAGGGACTCACAGTGTTGCTTGTATGATATTCATATTATATATGGTGTATAAACTTATATACATTTATGATGGATATATAGATATTTATAAAAGATGTTGGAAGAACCCACATGGTTGCTTATATGCTTATTGATATTTGCATAAGATATAGCGTGTGGACGTATATATAAATGGATATTTTTATAAGATGTAGGTATATATAAGTATAAATAAGTAAATTAAAAAATTTAAATAAAATATAAATAATATTGCTAATTTATTATATATATATATATATATATATGATATGATATTTAAATGAAAAAAATAAATTGATACAGGATATGAGTATAAATTTGTATTTGGTTGAGATACGATTCGATAGTGTAGGCTCCTTATTCGGTCTTGTCCAAACGATAGAATAATACTATATTCTTTCAAATGTTTTATTAACTTCTCTCTCTATAACCTATTGCAAACAGGATTGGATTAGGTAAACTAGGGTATTTGAGGATTACTGCAATATTGAAGTCAAAAAGTTTGTTGATCCTTCTACACGTCCGGAACAGCAATTAAAAATGGAGACATCATGGATAGGCGTGTACGCCAATCCATAAGGTTCGACTATAGCTATTTTATAAATGTCACTTTAGTGGAGTACACGTATGTGTATATAGGATGTTCTGTGCAGAGAGGGGCGACATGGACAAGTTTGTGTTTACATTTGAGTATTAGAGATTAGTTATGAAGACCGCATATTAGGGCAAACAATCAAAAATACTTCTGGAATTAAAATAAATATCAATAGATCTGTCTAGAAGGAGGATACCACATTTGCCATAAGTTGTTTTTCCTGTGCGTTTGGTGTCAACCCTGAAATTGGGACTGGAAAGAAAGTCCTAAATATTTGGAACAATATGTGGAAAATCTTGTTCCAACTTCATTTTCAGACAAGCAGCCGATGGACGGCTTCAAACTCAAATGACAAGTGAGAACCCATCAATCAAGGCCAAAAATCGGTGCACCTGTTAATGAACAGGATTCAAGAATTTGCCGACCTGCGAGTGCAATTTATGGGGTTTGCATTAGTTAGTATAGCTAATAATTGGATTTCGTAGTCTGTGCTGCTAATGTTCCTCGTCAAGTCATTGTGGACTTAAATATTTTGGACATGGATTTTTGTGTTGGATTTGATTTTAGATTCACGAGCGTGCCTCTTGAGTCTAGGTAGACCGGTCATTTGTTGAGATTAATGAATTGGAGCTTTTGTGCTGTTTGCTTAAAGTGTTCTTGGGACTATTGAATAAGTCATGCAAATTTACATTTGAAAGGACAAAATTGCCGTGTGGTATAATGATGCGTAATTACCTGATCTTGGTTTTGTTTTGTTATGTTCCTTAAAATGAATTTGCTTTTGCGCAGTGCTGATACCACAATTGACGGTTGTGGGACATTTTTTAGTACTCGTAGGTCGGTAAAGTGTTGATTCGTTTACATTTTCAAGTGTACAACTTGTTTTATTCTTAACTGATTGATAGGTTCTCACTGACCCTGTGACTCTGAAGCTGTCCTTACACCGCTTGTCGGGAATTTTTTTTTCGAATGAAGATTTTCCGAATTCGCCCTACGAGTGTCTCGCAACTGATATTTGTGGTTTCAGCTCGGGTTTGTTTAGTAGGATTTCTCTCTCCGAGTCAAATCCTCTTCTCAAATATGTTGATACTCATTGTTGATTAGTAATAGAGCAATAATATCATCACAAAATATAAATATGCGCATTTTCCCCAAGCAGATGGTATTCTGCGTTTTCATTTAAGACTACATAATGTAAAACGAGAAATCATATTACATAATAAATCATACGCGCATATATATATATATATATATATAATGTATATTACCTTCGAACATTACACAGTACATTTCATATTAGGAAAAAAAATAAATTAATAACGAAGTGGAAAATGGCTATTTATTTCTAGACTAAAAAACTTCATTTTACAATATTTCATTTATATTCATCCTGGGTTTTCATTTGAATATGTGTGTGGCCACTAGTCTGACTCCGTTTTTATATATTTCGTGTTTGGGCTGATTAGTAAGTGTATACGCGTATGTCTTGGTTGTGCTACACTACGTGCAGCTGTATTTTCTTCTTGAGTTTGTTGCCAATCCGTTTGAATTACAGTAACCATATTTGCTATAATGATATAAACACATCGCCCATTAATTTCATACATTTGTTAGTATAAACTATGAATTGTGTAGTGTCGAAAAGGCAATTCATCCAGGAAGAACGATTATTGTACTTGTTACCACGGCCCGAGCAACCAATAAGGACGAAACCGGTCTAATGGATGAATTGCCTTTTCTACACTGTACAATTCTTAGTTTATACTGACATTTGTAAGTAATGAATACGTCAAGATCGCAACCTTGATTATAGTAATTTTTATCACCGCCCGCGAGGTTGTTTGGCCTTGCCTGGAAGCTAGTAAATTTTTGTTGGGTTTTGTGATTCGTGATCAGTCAATTAGAATATCATGATGGTTAAATTTTAAGTAATGAAACTTTATAATTTATTTTTATTTTTATACACAAATAATATTTATGCATAATTTTTTTTATTAGTTGGGTATTTCCATCTCCCCGAAGAATTCCTGATTCATTTCTAAGAATGAAACCTGTCACTATTTCAGTAATTCAAATTTTATTGAAACTACTGATATTAGCATTTAATAATCACTGTTAATTCTTGTTATTCCTTGCCCAAAATACGTTATTTAAAAAATTAATTTTGATGAAAGGCGAAAATTTAGTTTTCATTTGTATAACTTTTAACATAAAAAATGTACTTCTAACAAAAATATGCCAATGAAAAGAAAAAATAAGTACTTTTTGCTCTCCTAGAGTGACTCTATTTGTCTGTATATATATATATATATATATATATATATATATATATATATATATATATAATAGTTACATTTAATTCATTTGGTAGACGAACACTTAATATTATTTCTATGCGTGCGCTAAATTGGCCTCGAACAGTATGAAACATGCCTAAGCAAATTTGCTAATCATTTTAGAGATTATGTAGAAAACGAATTGCATGTTATCTCCGTTTATGCCATTGTTTACGTGAACATAATTTTAAATTTTATCGATTTACAGCATATTCACAAAAAATATTTTATTTGCAATCAAGTGGTAACTTTATACATGTCAAGCTTGCGAGCTTGAAACAAGCATTAATCACCTTATATATATATATATATATATATATATATATATATATATATATATATATAATTATAAATCAATATCCTAAAATTTACAAGTGACAATTCATCCATAAGTCGGTTTCGTCATAATTGGAGACTCTAAGTACTTTACAGAATTTGCCATCAATAGAGCTCGGGCTTTGACACGTCTGTTTCGTGGTGTGTATCTCAATCAGCCGAACCCCGCTGCTGCACCAGGTGGCAAAATCGAGTACAAATGAGTTTCTTTCGGTAAGCCTGCAGGTGATGTGACTCTACATAACAGTACATTATTTTATGGCAATCTAGTACTTCCGGCAAATTTCATATTATTTTGCGTCTCTGCAGAACAAGCTGGTTGGACATGTACACATTCCATGCCATCATCAAGGACACTGGCTGGAATCCTACTTCGGTAAACCTAGCAAGTAGCAGTCGATTGCAATACGGAAATTGCTCATTTCGACTCGAGCATAATAACAGCCTATTCAACGTACGATTAGTGCTTCCTGCTAGCATGTTAGCTTGGAGAGGATTTTTCCGAGCGCACGTAATCCACCCAAAAGATGCGACAGACACGCCTTAAAACTGTTGACTTCCATTCCAGAAATTTGACTTTAAAATGTTCAGTAGGTGCCTGAAACGCTATTAATCTATTGCTTTTCCAGAAACTGAATGAGTCCAGTCGCCTTGATTTGTAATCGGACAACTAATTCAGCCTAGTGTGGAAATTCGTTTCTCATAGAAAATATATGTCACACCACCTCGAGCTATTATTACCGATCAGTAAACCGCCTTAACTAGTAAGGAAGGCACTCGTGTTTCTAATTTTTGCCATTTTTAATACATAAACAAAGAGGTCATTCACATACGCTTTAGTATTGGACCGGTTTGTCAAAAATTAATCCATCATATAGAAACCATTTTGTGCCCTATTCAAGCAAAATAGAACCCAGTTTAACTTGTACTAAACTTGCTTCGCCAGGCAAGTCTAGTTTCCATTGGTCTTCCGGCCATACGCCAGCTTGCCAACACCCCTGTAAAACATGTTGTGCGCATACACCTGCGATGCAGGTTTGCAGTAGGGAATAAGCACAGCCAAAATAAATCGGCGGCTGACCTTCAAAGATCTGTTTGTACTTTGTCAAATAAATTACGTTTACCGAAACACGATTGGCGACGTCTTAATCACCCACGCCTCAATCATTAAAAGTGCGGCTGCTGCGTATGCCGATAGCCTTTTTCATAGACATCCATGGAATCGCGAACGCAGATTACCGTCTTCAACTTTCGGAGCCGATGACACAGAGCAGCCGGGGCCTCTAAAAGAGTATAACATATTTCTCGCTGACGTCCACCCATTTGTCAAATGCCCGCCGTGCTTTGTCACCAAAACATAAAATAACAGGTCGTTACAACGTGTTTTCTTTCCATTGGTGGACGCTGCAATTCTGAGAATCGATTTGCCTCAAATATGCATGGATATAGTCGAATAACAAATGCGGGCATGTTTTACCAACGAGTACTCACCTTCGTTGATTTGCATCGCAGTTCGTCGAAGACGATAAGCTCTCAGCGTCTCACCTAACGCTTGACGTAATTCCAATCGCCTATTCTCAACTTGAACGATGGCAATTAATGTGGTCGTATTTAACAATATATCATAATTCCCAGGTACTCTCGTATTGACTGTGTTAACTTTATATTTACAAAATTAATGTAACTAATATATCTAGCATCGTCTACCGGAAGAGTCGCCTATTTGGTGCACGATGATTACACGTGAAACATTTCATCACACGATTTAACCATTTAAAATTATTCATCGATTGCCTTTCTATTAGACAATAATTAGCGAATCATCTATAGTGAAACCACTGTATCCTTTTGCAATGGCAGAAGCGGCATCATTCATTCGGATAGTTTGCGTAGTCCTGACGAGCCAAAATGCCGCGATTTTTCGCAGTGTGTCCCGATATTCGTTCCTCCAGTGGATGCAAGCTTCAGTTAGCTACATTAACTCGTTTAAATTAGCTTTCGAATTAGGATGTTAAATCTTTATTTGACATCTGCTTTTGTATCACATTGGCTCGTATACTTTTCCTGTGTATATCCTCCGTTAAACGAAGTTTAACGAAGGATATACTCACTTTGGTTGAGCAAGTTTAACGGATGATGCTTCCTGCTAATACTTTTTAGTAACTACAACTTCGTCCCAGCATCGGATATTATCACCAAAGTCAATGCGTTTTCTTTATCATTAATTCCTGACACTTTTTTAATTACAAGCTGTACAAAATGTTGACATTTTGATACTGTTTGTGGCGGAGAATTAACATATATGCCATAATATATTAGGTGTTGCGCACTTAGTAACAAATCAGTTCAAATATGACCAGAAGGATAAACTAAAGACAGCATGAGCAGAAAGTAGAATCTCGTGCACATTCGTCTCCTGCTTACTCGCGACTCCTCAGTAGGAGCCGTAACTACGTCCTATGCCCACTATATATCTTGGTGAGGGATGTTGAAAATTATGACGGAGATTGTACTCTTCAATTTTCCTACATTCCTTTCCCAAATATATAGTGGGTAAAGGGCGTAATACCGGCTCCTACTGATGAGAATTCAGTAAGCACCGTTCACGCTGCCTTTGGTTTATCCTTCTGTTCATAATTGAACAAAGTTGTCACTAGGTGCGCAACAGCTAATACACAATTATGGTTCTATTACTGCGCGGAGGGTTAAACCAAGGGTAGCATTAACGGTACATATAATCTCATGTGGACATTCGTTTTGTGGCACACATTAAATAATGAAAGAGAACATAAATTAAACAAATTGTAAACAAATAACAAATAGTGCAAGAAAATTTCATTGATCAACGTAATAAAGCGTCAATTGTCACGAGACACAAAACTGGTTCTCAAACTATAGCGCGTTGATGTGTCAAACATTGTTTATTTTGACTAACTCAAAAATTTCAATTACAGGATTAAGAAATTTCTACACTTTGATTTAAAATCCATATGAAACTTACATGACTAACATATTAATCACTTACGCTTTAGTTACGTTGGACATCATCACACTTTTCGACAGCTGAAAAGTTCTTTTAAAGAAATGTCTATATCATAATTATTTCAAATAATAGCGTCAAAATGGTTACACACATGTCGAAAAAAATAAGTTAGCCTTGAAAGAAATTTAGATAGAAAAGATGTGCGCATTTAATTTTTGAAACATTACAGTGAACCCTCGTTTATCGCGGTAAATTGGTTTCCAGACCGGTCGCGATAACATAAAATCCGTAAAGTAGGGACACCATATTTAAAGTACTTATTTAACATGTATTCGGACTTTTAAAACCCTCCATTTACGTGTTGTTACCAAATCACTCTTTCACAGAACACTTATGTACAGTACCCTAATCTGCAACAGGCACAAATATTTAAATCTTAGAATATTAGAGTTAAAAAATGACAAATTCTTAGTAAATAGCTGTAAAACTCTGGTCGAAAGTCGATAAGAAAATACCACTTTTTGTTAATTTTTTAATGGACTTAGATAAATATATATCGCGACTATTTGCGATATTACCGGAAAATCTGCGATATATCTTCTTAGGTTCTCATATAATACAATGAAAAACTCCGCGACAATGGATCCGTGAAGTAGAGGGAGTTCCCTATAGTGAGAAAATCATTGATAGAAAAATTCTGCCGGTAATAAAACAGTCAATTCGAAAAGCGTTGGTGTATGTAAACTGTGTAAGCCTTCACCAGTAAAGATGCTTATATTCAGTAAATCTTTGAATATGGAGTCTGCCGAAATATTGAATCGCCTGACCTCAAATTTTTCAAATATAAAAAAAATAATTGGATATATTAAAAGAGCAATATTTGCAGAACTAACCTAAATCATTTAATACATTAATTGTAAAGGTGTAGAACATATGTCAAATAACCAGCGCTGTTGCTTATTTAGGTAAAAAAATATTGTAAATCTGTTAGACAAAAACTGAAAACACATCACTGAAGGCTACAAATTATCAAATGTAATCCGTTATCTTGTAATGTTTATAAAACAACAGGACATGTAAACCATTAGATAAACGTAGTAAAACAGAATTACACTAGACGGGTACATTGGTGAGCTAACGAAAGCTATGTAGGACGCCCAATCTGAACTAATAAGTGGAAAAAATAGAAATCAATAGCTACCCAGCAAAGCGTTAAATGCCAAGATTTATACCTTGCTAAAAATGGCTGACTAGCGAATAAAATATTTCAAGTCAATTCGTCAAATTATTTTGCGCACTGGTGAGAAACATCAATCGCATTTTACGTAATTAGTCGCGAGGCATAGCAAAACAACAGTCAGTCATACACATTGATGCGTTTCTAACTTCCATGAAAAATTTAATACAGATTTTGCAGAGAAATAATCTATAGACAATTGTGTACTAAGTGCTGCACACCTAGTAACAAATTAGTTCAGTTGTGAGCAGAAGGATAAACCAAAGGCAGTATGAACGGAAAGTATAATCTCATGCACATTCGTTTCGTGCTTACTGGCGACTCATCAGTGGGAGCCGATAATACACACTTTACCTACTATATATTTGGTGGAAGAATGTGTAATAATAGGACGATAAAATCTGCTAGACGAATGTGCAAACTTGTAGTAGTGAAGCTAACATTATATAAAGTGTCGACAATGCGACTTCAACACTAACTCACACTATATAATATATATACCGAGTCTGTAAAGGATACCAACTCTATGGCTATTGTGTTAGTAACAGATACCAACATTATAGTACAAAAAAGATACATGGTATTAACACAATGGTTTCCTAGTCGGTACATGGTACCAACATGATGGATATCAATTTATGCTACAGTTCATCGAAATTTCTGAACACCTGTTACTCCTGTAAATCCATACACTCTGGCCCTGAACGATTTCAATTATCACATTTCACGGTTATCATGAAACCACTCAATTAAATATATAAAAGTTAGATACAGTTTTTGCAGAGAACTATTATATGAAAGGTCTTTTCTACATTATAGATTATACTATCAAATACATGCATATAGTGAGACTTGATTTTAATAAATATCTCTTATGTTATTTGTGGATTGATCTCCGTTAGTTAGTTTACTGTCGTACACATATGCTGATAAAAGTTGCTGGAAACACATTATTTTGTTTGACTGACAGCAGTTTTGTGGTTGTATCACGGGTCAGATGCAATAAGATTTTTAATTCGAACTTACAATTTAATAATTTATGGAAGAATTAATTTACTCCAAATCAGGTATACACAGCACAGTTTCGAAAATACCACTTTCTTGTCGACATAAATATAATATCTGGCATATTATGCCGCCGACGGTTCTCGAAACAGGGAACATATGCTTCAGAGTCGGGGACTCTTTCTCCAGCCCCAACATCCGCACACTGTATAAAAATTTCAGTTATGATCTAACTTACGTTTTTGGTTAATTTTTCCTATTGGTAGAGCGTGTGCAGCATTTCCTCCGGCTAAAAGGAAGATTCACGATGGGGTAGTTGTATCTTTAGGTTGAAGGAAAGGCCGCATCGGTTCCACCAGACATATAGGTTAGTATGTAACTTAAAATTGTGTGTATTGTGTGACTGGTTGGCGCATTGCATAAATTCACAACATTCAAATAAAATTCCACTCAGTTTGAGCCTCGTTCGCGGCAATTTTCTTGGTTGTACTTGATGAGTTCCCAACAAGGCTGAAATAGATCTACTGGATGACTTGCGTTTGCTACCTTATGAATTTCTTAATTTACACTGAGGAATGTGCGTGATGAAAACGGTGGTCATCTCAAACTCACAATCCTGGTTTATATAAATGTATGCGGCTATTGCAGGGACGTTCTCTCCGATGACGTTAGTGGATTCATTTTGTAAACTAGTTCGGTTTTCATGGCATACTGATGATCTGAGCAATTTTTTTGTATAGACAAATTTGGCTTGTTCGATTAGATGGAGCTCTTCTTCGTAGAAGTCACTGCATCTTCAATTTGGCGAATAAATATATTAGATGATGCATATATTTTACAATGTATACTAACATATATGGTCTTTTTATTGAGTATGGATTCGCTGCATTTTTGTTCTTATTTATAATACCTATTTAACGTATCCACGATTTTCTTTCGTAGATGGTCGATTTGCACTCTCGGACCGAAATGATCCGATTGATCCTCAATTCCAAGTACGCGTTAAGTTCGGCTTCACGGTGCCGTCACTCCGAAGGCCTCTTTACCATTCGTACTAACGACTGAAAATGTAGTTCGATCTATCTCAACAGCCAAGGTTAGATCGAACTTCATTTCCAGTTGTTAGAACGAATGGGGTGGATATCTTCGGAGTGAAGGCACCGCGAGGCCAAACTCAACGCGTGCCTTGAGATAAGGATCAATCAGATAATTGCAGAATCGTAGGAGCAAATCGACCACCCACGAAATAAACTTGTGGATACTTTAGATCCGATGATCGCACTGCTCTATCTAGAACAACAACGTTTGCTTCAACATACTTTACCGATATCCATTTTCTTAGGAAGTTCTTTTTAGCGCCACCATTTCGTGATATTGAGATTTTTCAGAAAATGTGTTTTCATTTTGTAGGATAAATTGCGTATCAAATATGTATTTGCGGAGATTGGATGAACGCTATGGTAATGGATGTACGGTCCAGTTAAAGTGTGTGTGATCGATAGCTTTTCCTCTATGGACCGCCATTTTCCGGTCTCAATAGTATTGCGTCAAGGAGCGTCAATGCGATAGGTTGAGTTCTCTAACGGTCGCAAGTTAACTGAATGTCATGATTCACTTTGTTAATATATATTAAGCACGTTATTTTGGAATGCGAGCTAAAATATAATACATAGAACTAATTTCATGTGCAAAAATAAAACGATCTTCTTTAAATCAGGTTTGCGAACTTAAAGTAAACACCAATCCCATTGTATTTAACCGCGTAGCTAAACTACCGCCAGTCGCACGCACTGATGCGTTTCTACCTCCATTTTCATCATCAGAGTACGACGGAAAACTGACTGGCGAGGATCAAACCGCATAGCATATATATGGAAAGCAAAATTAGATATGCTGCTCTCACCTCTAGTAGTCTATATATATGTAAGATGGGATGTTGTTCGACGACTGGTTAAATACAATAGGATTGGTGTTTACTTCAAGCTCGCAAACTTGATTTAAGGAAATTTTACCACCACCCGCGCAATCATTCATTTTTTATTATATTATAACTAAATTTTATCCCATTCAAGAACCGTTTCTTTCTCATATTCTTCTCAAGTAACTACAAATAAACATATCTAAGCATAGATAAATTAAAAGGTAATAAATCTGAACGAGGAGAGAGTATTAAACAAGGCGATAATCAAGCAAGTGCATGCATCATCTCCAATTTAAGCTCAATTCCCGATCATGCTTCTTCTGCTAGCATATATCCGGCTGCACTTTGTTTATCCACAGAGCTAACTCAATCCTGCTATTGCATTTCGTAATTATATTAAATTCTACGCTTGCAGAATATAAGTAAGAGGTTTAAACGATAACTTGGGCAATTGCAGACGTTTTTTCACCATTTGATTTGAAACAGGCCTTTAGGTTGTAATATACTTTCATTCGAGTAATTAACAATCTGGTCGATCGGCCTACGTAAGTTAATCGCCAACTTGCCCGTGTATATTGGTAAATAATATTTTAGATCAATACTAACGGATATTTCTCCTTAACTGCTGGTAAAGTGAATCGTTTTATCTTTAAAAATCGTAGTTTACATGTACAGTTTTGTTTTAATGGAAGAGTCCATATACAGTTTTGGTGATGTGGAAATGCGGAGCCCCCTATTTTCAGTGTTCGCTGACACTAAAGCGACGCACCATTTAAAGTATGATTGCTTTCTGAGACAATTGTTTAAGTCAGTTTTTAAAAGGGAAAATCAAAATAAGCATACGTATTTGAGATCAGAAAACAGATCAGTTTACTTGAAAATCTCGTTAAATTGGCATGCCGTTTACCGCACAGCACAAGAGAAAGATGAAGCGGCATTAACACGCACATTAATGCCTCTAAACTGAGTGTTAGCTAATGAAGCACAGTATTATTTGCCAGAAATTAAAGAGAACCAGTCACTAATGTCATCCTCAAATATCATGTACAAACTTTCGTAGACCGATCGACCAGGCAGTTAATTGCTCATATGAAAACCATTGCAACTTGAACGCCTGTTTCAAATCAAGTGTTGAATACACAACTGCAATTGCGCAACATATCGTTGAAAGCTCATCTTTATTTTCGCCAGCCTAGCATTTGAGATAATTACTCAATGCAATAAAGAAAAGAGTTAGCCACATACTAAGCTCTACGGATAAACAATCTGTAGACGGATTTAAGCATCTCTAAGCGTTAGGCTTGGATTGGAACTGATACACGCAGCGGATTGGTTGCTTCATTGCCTCACACTGTACTAAATGTCATATTAACTTTAACACTGGGAAAGTTGTCCTTAGTTATTCTATTCAGCCGCCGTGCAATTATTGAGGCTGGTACGTCGCCTCTAAACGGTAAGTTTAGGGAAACCTGCTTGCCGGTATCCTCTCTAGTGCGAATCTGCCGTGGTCTGATGTTGACATCAATGAAACGCTCTGGGTAGTTGTTCATTAGCAAAATTTTCCTGAGGTAGCCCAGTTCTTCCTCAATCTTGTGTTCAGAGCAGATCTTCCTGATTCTGTTTGCTAGGTTGTTTACTAAGTTTCTTTTGTGGGATTTTGGCACACTACTATTGTAGTGAATGTATTGTCCGGTGAAAGTGGATTTTCTATGTATGGCCAGTGTCAAATCTCCGTTTCCTTCTCGAGTGATTTTGATGTCAAGGAAGGGAAAACTGTCGTCTTTCTCTACCTCGAGACTGAATTTGATGTCTGGATGGACTCTATTTGCTTGTTTGAGGATTTTGCAAGGGTTTGCTGCTTCTGAGATGAACAACAAGAGTGCGCACTGGTCAATTATACCTTTTAGGCTCGTTTTTTCCAGGTGATACATGTATACATCTGCCAGGA
The DNA here is from genome assembly GCA_029291075.1 of Eudiplozoon nipponicum. Classification (NCBI taxonomy): domain Eukaryota; kingdom Metazoa; phylum Platyhelminthes; class Monogenea; order Mazocraeidea; family Diplozoidae; genus Eudiplozoon; species Eudiplozoon nipponicum. The sequence continues at coordinate 17,555 of JAQBSW010004474.1, read as the reverse complement.
GGGGTGCGATGCAACTTCCCATAGCTACACCATTGATCTGACGGTAGTATATTCCTTCGAATGTAAATTGCACGTTTTTAGTACATGCTAATATGAGGTCTTTGATGTCATTGGTGTCTATAGGGAAGTCAAAAAACTCATTTTTGATGAGGTCACACAAGATCTCCGTTGTCTTATCCAGTGGTATGTTTGTAAATAAGGATGCGACGTCAAGCGAGACCATTTTATTCTGTAGGATGTTCTTCCCCTTCAATTCATTTGCTAGTTCGAAGGAGTCCTTGATATTGTTGGCGTTTATAATGCTCCGTATTGGTTCAACTAGTTTGCAGAGAAATTTGGCTGGTTTATGTTGTGAAGCGTTGATCATTGACATAATGGGCCGCATCGAAGGAGCTCCTGAGGCTGTCATGGTTTTATGAGTTTTTGGTTTGCCGTACAATCTTGCGGTGTTTGTTCCGACTGGTTTTGCTTTTTGGATGTCTTCTGTGAGTTTTGATCTAATCTCGGAGTGAGCAGTAAAAACTAGTCAGATTTGTTACCACTAGCATAATCAAATGAAAACCCAAAATGTATAAATATGTATGATTGTATAAGAGAGGATAAGTATTCACGAAATAAATGGCCTTTATCCACTTTTTTATTTGTGTTTACCTATTTATAAGAATACTGTGGTAAATTAAATAGGAATGGATATCATAAAGATTATCAAAGAGCGGGGTCAGCCTTTTACCCGCAAGGAAGTAAACACTTATATTGCAGCCAACTGTACATGTGCCAAACTTCTAGAAAGAATTAAGTTCTTCAAATCGTGTTTAGAATCAGATGTTGTGCCAAAACGATTCCTCAAGCAATGCAGAAGAAATAACCAAAAACCGACGAATAAACTTATAAGTCGCTTATTGCTCAACGGTATCGAGGACAACCAATCAAAACTGCAAGATGCTGAGAGCATCATTCAATCTCTGGGTTGTCAAATTTTAAGACTGAACGACAGCGAATACACCGCTTTCACAAAGAAGGTAGAAACACTGATGAAAATAACAGCGGACAAAGAAACCAAGGACCTCACGAGAGACCTGGACAAATTTCCTACGCAATCAAAATTTCCTACGAACCCTGACGCTTTTATTCACAATTATTCAAAAGTGATCTTGTCAAAACACCAGGAAGAATTACTCTCCTTAGGAGCAAAATTCTGCGTAGTCAAGAAAAACCTAAGTAAACGTGACATTATTGACATTCAGGCTGGAACGGAAAATTTCTACAATGACTTAACGAAAGACATCGCCCCACATACATTCAATGGACAAGGACTGAAAGCTGAGATAGTAAGCGCACTAGAACAATACAAGAAGGAATTCAAAGGCAGCCAAATCATCAAAAAACAGCACATAGACGAAGTCAGAAAACTCCAATCAGACAAATCCATACGACTTGCCACACCCGACAAAGGATCAGGAATTGTTATACTTGAAGCCGACGCTTACAGGAAAGCCATGAACGATATAATAAATGGCCAATCTAAATTTAAGCATGACATCAAACAGAAAGATGATTCAACGAACATCGAATCATGAATTAATGCAATTTTGAAAAAGATGGAAAAACATGTTCTAACATCGATGGCTGACTCCGAGATTAGATCAAAACTCACAGAAGACATCTAAAAAGCAAAACCAGTCGGAACAAACACCGCAAGATTGTACGGCAAACCAAAAACTCATAAAGCCGTGACAGCCCCAGGAGCTCCTTCGATGCGGCCCATTATGTCAATGATCAACACTCCACAACATAAACCAGCCAAGTTTCTCTGCAAACTACTTGAACCAATATGGAGCATCATAAACACTAACACTATCAAGGACTCTTTCGAATTAGCAAATGAACTGAAGGGGAAGAACATCCTACAGAATAAGATGGTCTTGCTTGACGTCTCATCCTTATTTACAAACATACCACTGGATAAGACAACGGAGATCTTGTGTGACTTCATCAAAATGAGTTTTTTTTATTTCCCTATAGACACCAAGGACATCAAAGACATAATATTAGCATGTACTAAATACGTGCAATTTACATTCGAAGAGAAATACTACCGTCAGATCAATGGTGTAGCTATGGGAAGTTGCATTGCACCCCTCCTGGCAGATGTATACATGTATCACCTGGAAAAAACGAGCCTAAAAGGTATAATTGACCAGTGCGCACTCTACAAAGGTATGTAGATGATATCTTGTTGTTCATCTCAGAAGCAGCAGACCCTTCCGAAATCCTCAAACAAGCAAATGGAGTCGATCCAGACATCAAATTCACTCTCGAGGTAGAGAAAGACGACAGTTTTCCCTTCCTTGACATCAAAATCACTCGAGAAGCAAACGGAGATTTGACACTGGCCATACATAGAAAATCCACTTTCACCGGACAATACATTCACTACAACAGTAGTGTGCCAAAATCCCACAAAAAGAAACTTAGTAAACAACCTAGCAAACAGAATCAGGAAGATCTGCTCTGAACACAAGATTGAGGAAGAACTGGGCTACCTCAGGAAAATTTTGCTAATGAACAACTACCCAGAGCGTTTCATTGATGTCAACATCAGACCACGGCAGATTCGTACTAGAGAGGATACCGGCAAGCAGGTTTTCCTAAACTTACCATTTAGAGGCGACGTACCAGCCTCAATAATTGCACGGCGGCTGAATAGAATAACTAAGGACAACTTTCCCAGTGTTAAAGTTAATATGACATTTAGTACACTGAGAATCATGATGTTGGATGCCAAAGATCAATTGCCAATTCTCTCAAAATCATTCATAGTCTACAAATTCTCATGTATGTGCGGTAGCACATATATCGGACGTACGAAGAAGCAATTGATAAACAGAATCCAGCAACATTTGCCACAGAAATTGATTAACAAAGGCTTGCCACCGTCAGGAAAATCAGCTATTTCCGATCATATATTGGCAACGGGGCACCCTGTCAATTCGACCAATTTCACAATTCTACATAAAGCAAAATCAGAAAAATTATTATTTATCTACGAAGCACTTTACATAAAACAACAAGCACCTGACCTTAATATTCAAAAGTTTCATCAACATGATATCCTTATCGACTGGCCAAGAATAACAAAATTCAACAACAATCTACTAGTATCCAGCCGAGAACAAACAGGCCCTCGACTAGAATCAACAAACGTACAATCGGATTGGCAACAAACTGAAGTGGAAATAACAGAGGCGCATACGATGACAGAAGTCTCCAAACAATGTGAGCATTTAACACTGCAATCAACACTGACGTTGTTACCACGTGAAAACTTTGCGCAACGAGGTGAAACGATCAACTATACTGGGGAAAATAGCACTTATATATGTAACAGTGAACAATGCACACAAATGGTTAATTCTCAAGCTATCAAAACAATAATGACAAGATATCAGACATCACTTCGCAATACTGCGAGAATGACCTTTACATGCAAACACGCATACACACAAACACAAACGCATACACACTCACCAACTAGTCAAAACAAGAAACAGCAGTAAAAACGAGTCAGATTTATTACCACTAGCATAATCAAATGAAAACCCAAAATGTATAAATATGTATGATTGTATAAGAGAGGATTAGTATTCACGAAATAAATGGCCTTTATCCACTTTGTTATTTGTGTTTTTTATTTATAAGAATACTGTGGTAAATTAAAAAGGAATGGAGATCATAAAGAATATATATGCATGTATATGTATGTATATATATATATATATATATATATATATATATATATATATATATATATATATATATATATGCATGTATATGTATGTATATACGTGCATTTTCAGGTACTTGAGAAAGATATGTGAAAGAAACTGTTATTGTTTCTGATAAAAATTATGCGTAATTTTTCAGATTGAAAGGAAAATATAAATTTTAAGCATATCAATACTTTCGATGACTTTATTTATTATTATGAAAGATGAAGCAACTTACCTTAGCTGCGTATGGCAGCATTTTTAATAAGTGATGATAGTGTAAAGTGGAACCTCATAATGTGACGCTCGCACTACGCAATAATTCCAGAAACACTTTGTTTACCTTCGGTGTGCTGCAAATCTTAACCGCGGGTGTGCCGACTTGTTTTGCTTGTTTGAGTCGAAGTTCATCGTAAAAAGTATTTCTCAGTCGATAAATCCAACCATTTATGTTCATAAGTACAATACCTAAGACATCGCCTGGCTTCATTTATCTAATTTCGTTGGTGTTCCCGAATGCTTAGAGTTCTTCTACGTGCCCCTTCCTTATAAAATTAGATCGATTGTCTCACACTTTAAAATGATCATAGAAAAAAGAATTATAGGTTTAAATAGGAAATTTTCTCCTGGTATGTAGTCATATAATTTCTCCAGTGTGGCATTAGTTCTTGGCTATTTTATTTGGTTTTTATCGTATGGTAATATGCAGAAATTTGGTTTAAGCGATAATATTTTATTCTTATTTGTGTGAAAATGAACGCCATGTTTCTCTGGATATTAGTTGGAGGCTTTATCATAGTAAAATATTTTTTCTTTATTTACTTATTTTCTCTGCCGATGGAATTCGTAAACTTGCAATTAATAGCACTCTTGAACGCTTAAACCTGACATGAACAAAGCAACAATGTACAAGGATTCGACGCTGAGACTCGGTTGTCCATATTGCCAGGGGGCAGGGTCTGACAGTTCATTGGTTTAAACAATAATTGATTGCGCGGGTGGTGGTAACAATTCTTTAAATGAAGTTTGCGTGCTTGAAGTAAATGCCAATCCCATTGTATTTAACCAGTCATCGAACAACATAACAAAACTACCGCCAGCTGCAACGCACGCGAACAACATAACAAAACTACCGCCAGCTGCAACGCACTATCGAACAACAAAACAAAACTACCGCCAGCTGCAACGCACTGTCGAACAACATAACAAAACTACCGCCAGCTGCAACGCACTATCGAACAACATAACAAAACTACCGCCAGCTGCAACGCACTGTCGAACAACATAACAAAACTACCGCCAGCTGCAACGCACTGTCGAACAACATAACAAAACTACCGCCAGCTGCAACGCACTATCGAACAACATAACAAAACTACCGCCAGCTGCAACGCACTGTCGAACAACATAACAAAACTACCGCCAGCTGCAACGCACTGTCGAACAACATAACAAAACTACCGCCAGCTGCAACGCACTGTCGAACAACATAACAAAACTACCGCCAGCTGCAACGCACTCGAACAACATAACAAAACTACCGCCAGCTGCAACGCACTGTCGAACAACATAACAAAACTACCGCCAGCTGCAACGCACTTTCGAACAACATAACAAAACTACCGCCAGCTGCAACGCACTGTCGAACAACATAACAAAACTACCGCCAGCTGCAACGCACTATCGAACAACATAACAAAACTACCGCCAGCTGCAACGCACTATCGAACAACATAACAAAACTACCGCCAGCTGCAACGCACTATCGAACAACATAACAAAACTACCGCCAGCTGCAACGCACTATCGAACAACATAACAAAACTACCGCCAGCTGCAACGCACTATCGAACAACATAACAAAACTACCGCCAGCTGCAACGCACTATCGAACAACATAACAAAACTACCGCCAGCTGCAACGCACTATCGAACAACATAACAAAACTACCGCCAGCTGCAACGCACTATCGAACAACATAACAAAACTACCGCCAGCTGCAACGCACTGTCGAACAACATAACAAAACTACCGCCAGCTGCAACGCACTGTCGAACAACATAACAAAACTACCGCCAGCTGCAACGCACTATCGAACAACATAACAAAACTACCGCCAGCTGCAACGCACTATCGAACAACATAACAAAACTACCGCCAGCTGCAACGCACTATCGAACAACATAACAAAACTACCGCCAGCTGCAACGCACTATCGAACAACATAACAAAACTACCGCCAGCTGCAACGCACTATCGAACAACATAACAAAACTACCGCCAGCTGCAACGCACTCGAACAACATAACAAAACTACCGCCAGCTGCAACGCACTGTCGAACAACATAACAAAACTACCGCCAGCTGCAACGCACTATCGAACAACATAACAAAACTACCGCCAGCTGCAACGCACTGTCGAACAACATAACAAAACTACCGCCAGCTGCAACGCACTATCGAACAACATAACAAAACTACCGCCAGCTGCAACGCACTATCGAACAACATAACAAAACTACCGCCAGCTGCAACGCACTGTCGAACAACATAACAAAACTACCGCCAGCTGCAACGCACTATCGAACAACATAACAAAACTACCGCCAGCTGCAACGCACTATCGAACAACATAACAAAACTACCGCCAGCTGCAACGCACTATCGAACAACATAACAAAACTACCGCCAGCTGCAACGCACTATCGAACAACATAACAAAACTACCGCCAGCTGCAACGCACTATCGAACAACATAACAAAACTACCGCCAGCTGCAACGCACTATCGAACAACATAACAAAACTACCGCCAGCTGCAACGCACTGTCGAACAACATAACAAAACTACCGCCAGCTGCAACGCACTATCGAACAACATAACAAAACTACCGCCAGCTGCAACGCACTATCGAACAACATAACAAAACTACCGCCAGCTGCAACGCACTATCGAACAACATAACAAAACTACCGCCAGCTGCAACGCACTATCGAACAACATAACAAAACTACCGCCAGCTGCAACGCACTATCGAACAACATAACAAAACTACCGCCAGCTGCAACGCACTATCGAACAACATAACAAAACTACCGCCAGCTGCAACGCACTATCGAACAACATAACAAAACTACCGCCAGCTGCAACGCACTATCGAACAACATAACAAAACTACCGCCAGCTGCAACGCACTATCGAACAACATAACAAAACTACCGCCAGCTGCAACGCACTATCGAACAACATAACAAAACTACCGCCAGCTGCAACGCACTATCGAACAACATAACAAAACTACCGCCAGCTGCAACGCACTATCGAACAACATAACAAAACTACCGCCAGCTGCAACGCACTATCGAACAACATAACAAAACTACCGCCAGCTGCAACGCACTATCGAACAACATAACAAAACTACCGCCAGCTGCAACGCACTATCGAACAACATAACAAAACTACCGCCAGCTGCAACGCACTATCGAACAACATAACAAAACTACCGCCAGCTGCAACGCACTATCGAACAACATAACAAAACTACCGCCAGCTGCAACGCACTCGAACAACATAACAAAACTACCGCCAGCTGCAACGCACTATCGAACAACATAACAAAACTACCGCCAGCTGCAACGCACTATCGAACAACATAACAAAACTACCGCCAGCTGCAACGCACTTCGAACAACATAACAAAACTACCGCCAGCTGCAACGCACTATCGAACAACATAACAAAACTACCGCCAGCTGCAACGCACTATCGAACAACATAACAAAACTACCGCCAGCTGCAACGCACTGTCGAACAACATAACAAAACTACCGCCAGCTGCAACGCACTATCGAACAACATAACAAAACTACCGCCAGCTGCAACGCACTATCGAACAACATAACAAAACTACCGCCAGCTGCAACGCACTATCGAACAACATAACAAAACTACCGCCAGCTGCAACGCACTATCGAACAACATAACAAAACTACTATACAATAGTGCGTTGCGGCTGGCGGTAATTTTGTTATGTTGTTCGACGACTGGTTAAATATAATGGGATTGGTGTTTACTTCAAGCTCGCAAACTTGATTTAAAGAATTGTTACCACCACCCGCGCAAACAATTATTGCTAAATTGTATTGCCTATATATATGTATAGGTGGCGAAAGCTGCAAACAGTTAATGTTCGTGACTGCATAGAAATTGTGCAGCCGACATTTCCAGTCAAGTTCAATGTATGCGAGACTGCTAGAGGTGAGAGCTGCATATCTAAATTTGATTTCCATATATATTGAATGCGGTTTGATCCTCGATAGTCAGTTTGCCGTCGTACTCTGATGATGATCATGGAAGGTCGAAACGCGTCAGTGCGTTGCAGCTGGCGGTAGTTTTGTTATGTTGTTCGATGACTGGTTAAATACAATGGGATTGGTGTTTCTTTGTTGATAAATTTTCAATTTGACTTAATAATTGTTAAATTCTTGCCGGGTGTTATGTTTGGAATTGAAAAAACTTTCGAAACTGGAAGCCAGGATATGAGGAATTAAAATAAAGTCTGCTGATTTAATCACCCTGTTTCGCAAAACGTGGGTCAAGTGATTAGTTTATTCCCTTTCGCGCACCAAGTGTCTTTTAAAGAATTTTTGGGCACTAAATACGATGTAGATGCAATGAAGCTGAATATATATATATATATATATATATATATATATATATATATATATGTATATATATATATATATATCAACATATCAGATCTCTTAAACATGAAATTACTTTAAGCATAATGAAAATATCGGTACGAGAATTATATAAATGCACATTTGCAATGACTAGTGGAAAAGTCAAACTAGATCTTTTTTACTTTCCTACTTGCGCGCAAATAATTTTAAAAGTGTAGAGTATTTAACCGTGTTTGCGCATGTAACAGAGGCAAAGCGGTCAGAATAAGATGTTAGATACTGTTTGGTGCGTGATGTGATAGTAATTTTGGTAATTTGGGCATATCTTTACATACATAAGATAAGATAGACATGATTTCAATAAATGGTTCGCGGTGCGAGCTTCATATGTTGTTTCTGCGCGATAAAAAAGAAATTTTATCAGATATAAGAAAATTTTCTTTCGCATGGTCTTCTCAAATATCTACTAATGAACATATTTTTATATATAAATTGGAAAGCAAAACGAGATAGATATATGTGAACATAGAGAGAGTGTGAAACATAGAAACCAATCGAATTGCGTGCGTCACATCCAGTTCAAGCTCAATGCCTGTACGTGCTTCTTCTGCTTACATAAATCCGGCTGCAATTTGTTTATCCATAAGGCTTCGTATGTGGCTAGCTCCCTTTTGTTTTTGCATTTAGTAATTACTTTGAATGCTACGTCTGGAGAACATATGTACGATGTTTTGATGATGTGTTGCGCAATAGCAGACGTGTATTCACCATTTGATTTAAAACAGGCGTTTAAGTTGCAATGTACTCTCATTCGATATATTACCATCGTCGGTGCCAGGTCAAACTCTACGCAAGCTTATCTTATTATGCACGAAAGACGTATGGTTTCGTTTTAATGGAACATTTACAAACAGACTGATGGCGTCGCAATGGGAAGCCCCTTATCTCCAGTGTTGTCTGAGATTTTTCTAGGTCACCTAGAAAATACATCATTAAAGAATAACATAAGTAAATGTGCTCAATATATACGGTACGTGGATGATATATTTCGTGTACTTAAGAACAGGTCGCAATCACGAACATTGCTTCAAAGTTTCAACAAAGCACATTAGAATATCGGCTTCACGTCAGAACACGAGAAAGATGACTGTCTGCCTTTCCTAGATGTACTATTAAAGAAAGAAACTAATGGTAAATTAAACAGAACAATTTACCATAAACCAACATGGTCTGCACAGTATTTGCATTACAGCAGTTTTGTGCCATTTCATTATAAATTATCAACAGTTCGTGGTTGCTTTTCAAGAATTGACAGGTTGGTTAGTCAAGATTCTAAAGAAAATGAATATAATAAAGCAATTAACGATTTAATGTCTAATGGCTAGCCCAGACAATTAATTGAATCAATTATTAAAAGGGGAATTAAACAGAAACAGGCGTATTATGGGCAAGAAAAGAAAACAGTCTACCTAAACATCCCATTTAAAGGGGATGTAGTTTCCCGAATGGTACAAAAGAATAATGAAGCAGCATTATCACGCACAATTAATGCAGCCAAACTACGAGTGTTATTTAGGGTAACACACTTGCCTTTACTAGCAATCAAAGAAAAACAGCCGTTAATGTCGATATAAAATATTATTTACCAATATACATGCGCAAGTTTTCGATCAACTTACGTAGGCCGATCGACCAGACGGTTAATTACTCGAATGAGAGAACATTGCAACTTGAACGCCTGTTTTAAATCAAATAGTGAATACACGTCTGCTATTGCGCAACACATCATCGAAACATCGCACGTATGTTCTCCAGACGTAGCATTCAAAGTAATTACTAAATGCAATAGCAAAATGGAACTAGCCACATACGAAGCCTTATGGATAAACAAATTGCACCCGGATTTATGTAAGCAGAAGAAGCACGTACAAGCATTGAGCTTGAACTGGATGTGACGCACGCAATTTGATTGGTTTCTATTTTTCACACTCGCTTTGTTCACATATTTCTATCTCGTTTTGCTTTCCAATTTATATATAAAGATATGTTCATGAGTAGATATTTGAGAAGACCATGAGAAAGAAAATTTTCTTATATCTGATTAAATTTCTTTTTGTTTTTGCACACAGGAAGGATACAATGAATATATATATATATATATATATATATATATATATATATATATATATATATATATATATATATATATAAAATTATATATAGAAGTACTAGAAAGCCAAACATTTCCAGTCACGTACAATGTACACAAATCTTCCTAGAGGTAGAGAGCCAGAAATCTAATTTTGTTTTCCATATATATGCAACGCGGTTTGACCCTCGCTAGTCAGTTCGCCGCCGTACTCTGATGATGATCATGGAAACTCGAAACTCGACAGTGCGCTGCGACTGGCGGTAGTTTTGTTATGTTGTTCAAGGACTGGTTAAATACAATGGGATTGGTGTTTATTTGTTGTTTGAATGCAGCAATTCAGATGGAGAAATCAACAAAAAATGAGATAAGTAATGAGGCTGTTAAAACAGCGCAATTTCTCTCAAAGATAATATTTCATTTGAAATTTATATGGTCACAATCGTGTTAACGTACAAAGAAGTCTCATAAAAAGTTCAAAAATAGAATGAATGAAAAACAGTGCGATATAATACTTAGATACTGATTGTTATGGTTGACTTATATATATTCAATTGTGTATTAGGTTATTTTCACCTAGTAACAAATACTTTCAAATATGACCAGAAGAACAAACGAAGTCCAATTTTCCCACGTTCCTCACTTAAATATATAGTAAGAAAAGGGAGTAATACCGGCTCCAACTGATGAGTCGCCAGTAAGCACGAAAAAAATATGCACATGAGATTATACGTTACGTTCATGCTGTTCTTGGTTTAACTTTCAGGCCATATTTAAACAAATTTGTTACTAGTTCGCAACACCTAATACTCATCTGCATATATATTAGTTCTCCTTAATAAACTATATCTAACAATGTGCCATTTTTTAAAGAGACGTATTAGGAACAACTAGACTATATAGAATTGTACATCAAAATACATAAACACCCTATAAGGAGAGGTAAAATTATTGATCACCAATATGAATACTAATGGCAAATTCGAACAAGCTTATGATAGCACTCTCATACAACGAAATACAATTGCATCCATATTGAATTATTTTGTCTAAGTAGCATAACTATGTTAACCGTTATAGAATTTCGGTTAATGCCAAACACTCTCAAACATATAAAATGTTCCGGTTTCTTTATAACAGAATTAAGAAATATTCGTACTTCTTAAGACTATAGATTGACGAATTCATTCTATTCGATTGAGATTGTCGATAAACTATGAATTACATGAAAACGAGAGATAAGCGAGCTTAGGTGTGATATCACTGCTACCACTATGCCAGTACCAAATGTATTGGAATATTTTAAGCGTTTCCTGATTGATCTCCCGTTAATATTAGAAAGAATTAAAATGACATCGTAATATAGAGATGACGAACACATGCATGTCTTCTACATATTTAATATTTAGTACGGAAATTTATAAATAAATTATGGGTGCTTGAATTGGAAAAACCCTGTCAGTTCTAATAGAATATATCTTCATGTTTTACATGAAGAAAATCCTCTTAGATATGACATCACTAAATCCAAAACTGTATGTACGATTCTTGGATGATACAATAGTTGTTTGGAATCATGGTGAGGATGAACTGATAAATTTCTTAAACTTAGCTAATCAAGTTATCGAGCTGAAAATAAAAATTAAAAAAAACACCATGTTCGGAGTTACCAAATAAATTAGAATTGGTAAAACATTATGGTGAGTTGTTTATAGTAAGGATACTTACTCAGGTATCCTTCGTAATTTAAAGTAAAATCATCCCTTAAGAATGAATATTGTTATCTCAAAATCGATGATAATTAGAAGCCTGAGACTAACAGATCCAAAATATAGTGAACTTGAATTCGTCACACATACATGTAGAAAATAAAATTAAACAGTAATTGATTGCGTGGGTGGTGGTAAGAATTATTTAAATCAGTGCAATGTGGATCGAGCATCGCTAGTCAGTTTGCCGTCGTACAATGATGATGATCATGAAAGACCGAAACACGTCAGTGCGTGCTACTGCCGTTAGTTTTTTATGTTGTTCGAAGACTGGTTAAATGAAATGGGATTGGTGTTTACTTCAGGCTGTAAAACTTGATTTAAATAATTGTTACCACTACCCGCGCAATCAATTAATGTTTAATTGTATTGCCTATAAATATGTGTCAAAAGATGCAAACAGTTAATGTTTGTGACTGCTTAGTAATTGTGCAGCCGACATTTCTAGTCAAGTACAATATATGCAAGACTATTAGAGGTGAGAGCCGCATATCTAATTTTGCTTTCCATATATATGCAAAGCGGTTTGATCCCCGCTAGTCAGTTTTACGTTGTACTCTGAAGATGATCATCGAAGGTTGAAATGCGTCAGTGCGTTGCGACTGGCGTTAGTTTTGTTAAGTTGTTCTGCGAATGGTTAAATAGAATGGGATTGGTCTTTGCTTCAAGCTCGCAAACTTGATTTAAAGAATTGTTACCACCACGCGCGCAATCAATTATTGTTTAAGTATAAACCAAAGTCAGGATGAACGGAAGGTTCAATCAAATTTATATATGCGTATCGTTATTACTGGTGACTCAACAATAGGACCCAGTATTACGCCCTATACCCACTATATAATTGGTCAAGAAACGTGGGACAATTGGACGATACAATCTTTTACATTAATGTGCATCCCAGCACATCCAACTATATATAGTATGTAAATACCGATCCTGTCAAGTGTACCAACACTATTTTTTGTAGTCAGTACCTGACACCAACACCATGATTACCGAATAGGTAAATGAAAGCAGCACGATGGTTGCCTAGCCGGTATATGTTATCAACACAATGGATTTCAAGATATTCTAGATTTCATCAAAATTGAGAATTACAACTACTTATGAACAAATGTTACTCCAGCAAACTCAAATACTCTGGCCTTGATCGGTATCCATTATTACTTTTCGCAGTAATCATGACATCATTCAATTAAATATAAATAAGTTAGATACTGTTTTCTGCGGGAAAATAATTTATATACAATTTTGTACTAAGTGCTATGGACCTAGTAGTAAACGTGTTCAAATGGCACCAGAAAGATAAGCGAAAATCATCGTGAACAGAAGATATAATTTAATGCGCACAAGCGTTTCGTGCTTACTGGTGACTCGTCAGCAGGAGCCGGTAATACGCCCCGTACCCACTATATGTTTTATTAATAAATGTATGGGAAAATTGAACCGTACAATCTCCTGGATGAATTATTGTACAAGCTGTAAAGATATATAAGCTTAGACAAAGCGACCGCAATGCCACCTCATTACATATTAAATGTACAGAGCATGTAAATGGTACCAACACTATGTTTGCCGAGACGATACATGGTACTAACACAAGGAATTTCATGATATGCTAAATTTCAAAAAAATTTTGAATAACATATACTTTTGTACACCTGTTACACCGTTAAATCCGTACAATCTGGCTTTGGTCGCGGAGATTTTACGTTTCATTCATGCTGACTTATTTATGCCTCTTGTCCTATTTGAACTAATTACACCTGACACACAATTTCACATTCATTATCTCTCCGTAAAATAAATATATAATTAATTGTTGACCGAAAAAAAATTTTTGCATTCAATTGAATAGATAAATATATTTTAAAATCCTCTGATTGCTGATTTCGAATATCTGTGTATATGTAAAAATATGTAAAGTTAAGAATTATAAAAATATGCGATATACAGAAACGCAAATAGAATATGCAAGTATGTATTAGGTTTTGCGAACCTAGTAACAAATTAGTTCAGTTGTGACCAGAAGGATAAACCAAAGGCAGCATGAACGGAAAGTATAATCTCATGCACATTCGTTTCGTGCTTACTGGCGACTCATCAGTAGCAGCCGGTATTACGCCCTTTAACCACTATATATTTGGTAGAAGAATGTGGAATAATAGGACGGTACAATCTCCTAGACGAATGTGTAAACCTGTAATAGTGAAGCTAACATAATCTGAAGTCAACGACAATACGACTTCAATGCTAACTCACACTATATAATATATATACCGAGTCTGTAAAGGATACTAACACTATGGCCATTGTGTTAGTAACAGATACCTTTGTTGAAATCGATGAGTACCGGATACTAACACTATGGTTTCCGAGTCGGTACATGATACCAACCTGATGGATATAAATTTATGCTAAAGTTCACCCAAATTGAGAATTACAACAATTTCCGAACACCTGTTACTCCAGTTAAACCATACACTCTGGCCTTCATCGATATCAGTTATCACATTTCGCGGTAAGCATGACATCATTCAATTCAATATATTACAGTTAAATACTGTTTGTTGCAAAGAACTAATATATATGCAAGTATGTATTAGGTTTTGCGAACCTAGTAACAAATTAGTTCAGTTGTCGACCGGATACTACATCGATTTCAAAAAAGGTATCAGTTACTAACACAATGGCCATAGTGTTATTATCCTTTACAGACTCGGTATATATATTATATAGTGTGAGTTAGCATTGAAGTCGTGTTGTCGTTGACTTCAGATTATGTTAGCTTCACTATTACAGGTTTACACATTCGTCTAGGAGATTGTACCGTCCTATTATTCCACATTCTTCTACCAAATATATAGTGGTTAAAGGGCGTAATACCGGCTCCTACTGATGAGTCGCCAGTAAGCACGAAACGAATGTGCATGAGATTATACTTTCCGTTCATGCTGCCTTTGGTTTATCCTTCTGGTCACAACTGAACTAATTTGTTACTAGGTTCGCAAAACCTAATACATACTTGCATATATATTAGTTCTTCGCAACAAACAGTATTTAAATGCAAATAGAATGACACCACAAAAGTTACATAGAAAACCAGATTAACTAAAGTATTATTATGCATATACATTTATAAAAATATGTGTTGATGGATAGACAGACTAGGAAATATGTTTATAATTAAACATTAGCGATATATTTTTAGGTTGGTATATAGACTAATAAGTCGATAGTTTTTTTTAAATAGCAAGCGAGATACATAGATATTTAAGTATATATAAATGAGTATGCAGATATATAGATTGGTTAGTAGATTGCTTTAAATCAAGCTCGCAAACGTCATTTAAAGCATTGTTACCACCACCCGCGCAATAAATTATTGTTAAATTGTATTAAGGTTAATAGATTGTTAGGTAGGTAGATAGTTAAATATATTATTTAATCGATAAATTAATAGATAGATAGATATATAGATAGACATTAACAGACGTATAAATAGATTTATAAATAAATAGATTGATAGGTCGATATTTAGTTAAAAATATAAATGGTTGGTTTGATGAAACGATATAAATAGACTTCGATATAGATTTACTTGGTCAGTAAGCTACTTTATTGGTTAGGCATAAAGACTGCTCCATATTTCTTGTTAAATTGAATGGTTGATCTGGAGCGCAATACTGGCTCCTCCTGATAAGTCGCTAGTAAGCACGAAATTCATGTATTAAGTAGATTATACACTTCACTAACAATTGCAGAACCTAGATAAGCCTATGTTGTACATGTAGCTTTTGTTTTTGTTTTCAATTCTTGCCATGCCAATGATGTTGATTTAACCTTTGAAATGTAGTTTACTAAATCGATATCAGTTATCACATTTCGCGGTAAGCATGTAATATATTGAATTGAATGATGTCATGCTTACCGCGAAATGTGATAACTGATATCGATGAAGGCCAGAGTGTATGGTTTAACTGGAGTAACAGGTGTTCGGAAATTGTTGTAATTCTCAATTTGGGTGAACTTTAGCATAAATTTATATCCATCAGGTTGGTATCATGTACCGACTCGGAAGCCATAGTGTTAGTATCCGGTACTCATCGATTTCAAAAAAGGTATCAGTTACTAACACAATAGCCATAGTGTTATTATCCTTTACAGACTCGGTATATACATTATGTAGTGTGAGTTAGCATTGAAGTCGCATTGTCGTTGACTTTAGATGATGTTAGCCTCACTATTACAGGTTTACACATTCTTCTATGAGATTGTACCGTCCTATTATTCCACATTATTCTACCAAATATATAGTTGTTATAGGGCGTAAAAGCGGCTCCTACTGATGAGTCGCCAGTAAGCACGAAACTAATGTGCATGAGATTATACCTCCGTTCATGCTGCCTTTGGTTTATCCTTCTGGTCACAACTGAACTAATTTGTTACTAGGTTCGCAAAACCTAATACATACTTGCATATATATTAGTTCTTCGCAACAAACAGTATTTAGCTGTAATATATTGAATTGAATGATGTCATGCTTACCGCGAAATGTGATAACTGATATCGATGAAGGCCAGAGTGTATGGTTTAACTGGAGTAACAGGTGTTCGGAAATTGTTGTAATTCTCAATTTGGGTGAACTTTAGCATAAATTTATATCCATCAGGTTGGTATCATGTACCGACTCGGAAACCATAGTGTTAGTATCCGGTACTCATCGATTTCAAAAAGGTATCAGTTACTAACACAATAGCCATAGTGTTAGTATCCTTTACAGACTCGGTATATATATTATATAGTGTGAGTTAGCATTGAAGTCGCATTGTCGTTGACTTTAGATGATGTTAGCCTCACTATTACAGGTTTACACATTCGTCTAGGAGATTGTACCGTCCTATTATTCCACATTCTTCTACCAAATATATAGTTGTTAAAGGGCGTAATACCGGCTCCTACTGATGAGTCGCCAGTAAGCACGAAACGAATGTGCATGAGATTATACTTTCCGTTCATGCTGCCTTTGGTTTATCCTTCTAGTCACAACTGAACTAATTTTTTACTGGGTTCGCAAAACCTAATACATACTTGCATATATATTAGTTCTTCACAACAAACAGTATTTAAATGTTTTGTTATGTTGTTCGACGATTGATAAATACAATGGGATTGCTGTTT